>RJWJ010036609.1:0-15978 GCA_004363605.1 Indri indri | reverse complement strand
GTGTGTGTGTGTGTGTGTGTGTGTGAGATTAGCCAGGCATGGGCTCCATCTGAACCATGTGGACTGAAGGGTAAGAAGCCAGCTCCTCCCATGGACAGCCAGGCTCCTGTTACGAGAAGTGGAACTGGTTTCTAAGCAGGCAGAAATAGCAAATAGTGGGTGCCTGAATAAACCCACTTTGACTTTTGAATTCTGAGACTGTCTGATGGAAAATTGTTATATCAGATGAGTATTGATTTTATTTTTTCATACTTAATCTGATGAGCTTTTCTAGAATGCCAGATTTGATGTAATAAGGTCACAGTTAAAAAATCCCATCTCTAATATCTATTGCCTCAGCAACCTTGGACAAGCCTCTTAGTTACACAGAGTCTTAGTTTTTCTTCCCAAAGTAAGATTAATGTCTGCCTCACACCATTGTTGTGAGGCACAAATAAAGTAGTATTTTGCGAAGTATTTTACAAACTATGAAGCTATACATTTGGGTTGTTCTAGAAATTATTATTATTTTGAGATAACTTTTAGTTTTCTTCTACATTATGCTTTTCCAACTGCAACTGGGAGTAAATGCATTTAAAGTAAAGCTCATAATATTTAGTTATTTCTGTTTTCCAACTTGTAAGCCCAAAGTAAAACCTCTCCACTGATACAGAAACAATAGTTCTTATGAATGCAAACACTATCCAAGAAGCTCCTATCCATGTTATATCTTAGTTAGCATTGGAGCTCTTTGGAAAAGGATTTATGGATGGTTTCCATACTTAAATGCCTTTAAAACATAAAGGATGTTTATGAGTTAGTATATTTCGAAGTATGTAATTATATTTCATTTTTAAATGCTTTTTTCTCTTTCAGTAAGGTATATTTTGGCTGCGTGGGGGCAGGACCTGACTCTTCCTTAGTCATTTTTGTATTCCTCTATAATAAGCACTCTGTAAACACCATTGACCAAATTACTTTACATAAGGTTATAGGCACCATAAAACCACAGGGCTCTAGGACATATCAGATTGGACGCAAATTGGGATGGGCTCAAATCTTTTAGGGAAATAAACTGCCTGGAACAACAGAATATCATCTGTGCAGCTTAGATCTGGTAGTTCATCAATGTCATCTTCAGAGCCAGCACTGATCAGCACAACTTTATAACGAGGAAATGGAAGCATGGGGAGTTTATGTGGCTTGCCCAAGCCACGCAGATAGTAAAGAGTAGAGCCAGGGTTCGAACACAGGTGGGCTAGTCTGGCTTCACAGCCTGCACGTGAACCATGGTGTTGATGAACGCCCCAGCCTGTCTCTACAAACCAAATACCAGCAGATATGACATGTTCTAGAAATTCTAAGTCCCCAAAAGGCTCCAATGCAATGTTTTGAATTCCTTGAAAAATTTTACTTATAATATCCAATACCTAATATAAATGCAAGATTAGTAGAGAATTAAAGCTCTAAGGTAGCATGGATAAAGAAAAACTTTGTATTTGAAGAAAATCCTTTGCTCTTGACATCCAATTTTTCATACTTTACAAATCAGAGATATTAATAGTAAACAATTGCTTCACATAAACCATTGTGAAAGGATGTGACCAGCTTTCTGTATAGGTCTCTGTTTGAATGAGGTTTGAATGTGGGATCACAAAATTGGCAGTAACTTGCTTTTCTCCGTGTGCATTAATAGCTAGATGATTCTTCTGGGCAGTCATGCCTCAGTACCCATGGAAGATTGGTTCCAGGACCCCCCCGCCCCCCATGGATACCCAAATCCACAGATTCTCAAATCCCTTACATAAAATGGCATGGTACAGTTGGCCCTCTCTATATTCAAGCATTCCACATCCATGGATACAGAAAGCCAACTGTACTATTAAAGAAAAGCAGAGAATTTTAGGGTGAAAAGGGGCCAGAAAATGTACATAGCCCTGTCCCTTAATTGATGCAGGCACCCTTTCTCATACATCCTTACTAGACAGTTTCTGCCTAAACTTGTCACTGGAAAGCTGGCCCCTCCTTTGTGAGGCAGCCCCATCATTGGAAAAGTTGTAATTGATACAACTTTTGCTTTATATTGAAATGAAATAAGCCTTCCTAAAACTCCTACATAGTTAATGCTGTCTTTGGAAATAACAAAGAATAAATCTGATCCCTTTTGCTGAGAATAGTTAAGACTGAAGACAATTTGATATCTTCCCCTCACTGTATTCAACGTGTCCAGCTCCTTGCTGATATCATGGTGATGAGCGGGATGTGGGGTACGCACTTCCCCATTCCCCAGCTTCGGGCAAGTCCACTTTGTCGATGTTCATGCGGAACAGCATTAGCATATTGCTAATTCTTATTGAGCTTTTCTTCATTAAAAATTCGCAGCCTTTATCAGTAGCCATGAGCCATGCCTCCTTTCTCGGCAGGGCTGGATTTTACATTTACAGTATTCTTTCCCACATAAAACAGTGTTATCAAGTTGTTTATCCAATAATCCTTGTCTAATTGAGACCTTTTTAAAACTTGGTTGTCATTCAGGATATCAGTGATCTTTCCCAACTGTGTGATGTGCTAACTTAAAAAGTTTACCTCTGCCAGGAGGGGTGGCGCACGCCCGTAGTCCCAGTTGGGAGGCCAAGGTTGGAGGATCACTTGAGCCCAGGAGTTCAAAACTGCAGTGAGCTATGATCACACCACTGCACCCCAACCTGGGTGACAGAGTGAGACCCTGTCTCTAAAATAAGTAAATGAATAAAATAGAATAAAATAAAAAGCTTACCTTCAAAAAAGCCATACCTCTCAAGTAGTCCTCCAAGTGAAGTTTCGAAGAAGGTAGAACTGAGGGAGAAACTATAGCTTTCTACCAGAGACCTCTTAGGTTGGCATCATTCAAGATGATTGTTCAACTAGACCTTATTTATCAATATTTTTCACAAGGATAAAATGAGGAAATAGTGGGGTTTCGGTAAACATCATTGCATGAGTGACTTTATCCAATACCTCTTTTTTACCAGAAGCGAGAAATAAATGTTGAGCATACAGTTAATGAATGAATGTAAGTAAAGAAAATGACAGCCTCCATTTGCAAGAAAGGAGCATAATGTATATTTTAAAGAGATATTGCAGACAAAGAACAATATTACTTTGCAAAATCCAGGGATTTTTTTTTTTTTTGCAGCAATTCATGTTATGATAGAAAGCTGATCACTATTTTTCTGAAGGAGTTATTAATACTTCTGCTTTTTACTGGTCCTGAAAAATGTTTATTTAAGTACTAATGGTGTCCAAACTTTGAGGTAGAACAAGTAAAATAACCCGTATTGCTATAAACAGCATGAACTCAATTAACTTAAATTCCCGGCAGCATCCATAGAATCCGAGGATTGGTACAATGAGATCTGGATTGAACAGACTATGTTCATTTTTTTTTCTCTGCTCTATTTTTTCCTGTGAAGAGAGTTCATAAATAATTGTGTAATGCCATTTAGGGCTACAACTGTCATATTAGGGAATGCAGGTTATATATTATCTCTACAAATGAATAACAGGAGTATCATAAGCCTGTAGTTCTTTCCTACTTTGGCAGCTGAGGGCTTATTTTGTGTGGTATCAGTGCCAGAATTAGAGTTGAGGGAGGGAGGGAGAAGGAAAGAGAAGGAGGGAAGGAAGGAAGGAAGGGGAGATCGGCGGGGGAGGGGAAGAGAGAGGAAGGGGAAGAGGACGGGGAGAAAACCTTAAACTTGGGCAGGCAGTATCAGAATTTATATCATGCCAGAGGACTTAGGATGGAACCGAATGTGCTGTTTACTTCTCCCATTTTTGGTAGGTTGGTTAACATTGATGCCAGCAATGGTGGGTCACACATGCAGATGCTGGAGGAAAAACTCAGCCTGGCTCTTCCCTCCCAGCAGGTGATTACTGATCCGTACAAGAATCTTCCCCATAGACACAGGGGAAGGTCACAATCACGAAGTTTTAGAAGACCTGCTCTGCAGAAAGGTGGAGAAATGGCAGGAAGCAGCATTTTCTGGAGTCCAGCATTTCCTGCACATAGAATAATGCATCGGAAACCTTTTATAAAAGGGGTCAGTGGGGCCTTGGTAACTTTTTGTCTCACACTTTAGAACTGGAATGAAATAGACACGGCACTGCACTTGAGAAGCGGACCGTGTAGTTGAAGAGAAGAATCTAAATTACATGCCATTGTTAGAGGGTCAAGTATGTATCTCAAAACTTACCCAGGAGGAGAGGAGGATCACTCCTCTGTCTACAACAGTGGGATGGAAGAAAGATCAGAGGCTGGCCTGTGGCCTCCAGGGAACTCAAGAGAAACAAAAGGGTCTGATTTTCTGATTTCCAGACAGGGTTCGGTTAGTGCCCACAAAAGAGAAGCTGGGAAGCTGTCACTGCTGGAAAAAAATATGCAGACAAGGTGTTTGGTGCATTACTCCTTGACGGCTCTGAATTTGCTTGACTCCATCATTTGACAGATTCTTCTTGTCTAAGTCTCTGCTCAAAGAGCCTCTGAGTTTGCCGGCTGCTGACCAAGCCCTTTTTTCTTCTGCCTTTGAAGCTGTTTTGTTGGCTATTCAGGTTTGTTTTCATTTTATTTCAGAACCGTCATTCCAGAGAAGGAATGCACTTCATTATTCCTTTTGCTTTCACTCTGAACCTTTCTCATTTCTTGTTGTATTCTTTCTGGTCAATTTCTGAACACCCCGAAGTGTTGGAAGTATTATGACAAACATAAGGGAGAAACAGAGGAAAAGTCGTTTTTTTTTCCCAGGGCTCAAACAAAGCAGAAAATTTCATCTCTCATAGAATCTGACTGGAGGGCTCTATTCATAAAAGTTTCTTTATTAAACCAGCTATACGACATCAGCAGACTCCCGGAAGGCTTCCAGAGCCTAATTGGTGGTGTTGAATAGATGGAGCTGTCATCAGCTTGCTCTGTTCTGAGACCCAGCATCTGCCTCTCAATCCCAGTGGGCCCTACTGGTTCTGATAATGGGGAAAGGATCATGCCCATAACTATTCCCACCCTATAAACATTGATTAAAAGCAGGGCTGACTCCTACTCACTTTGTGACCCATGCCTTGCACACAGTAGATAACCAGTAACAATCTTCGAATGACTGCCAGGGTGTCAGGGAGATAGGTTCTTATGCTCTAAACTTTTCTCACATTATAAATTTCTACTGGAAAGAATAATCCTTTCACAGTGCGGAAAGCATGGACTTCATTTGGATTTAATATGCTGGGGAGCTTGGGGAAGGCATCTCTGAGAAGGCGACATTAATGTAGAACCTGGAGGAAGTGAGGGACCTGGTCCTGCAGGGTCTGGAGGCAGAAGGAGAATAGAGCAGAGGCTTTAAAGTCAGAGTGTGCTTTGCTGTCAGGACCCAAGGGGGCAAGAAGCAGCATGGCAGGAGAGGAGAGCAGAGAGGAAAAGCAGAGCGTGGAGAACCTCGCAGGCTGTCGTTAGGACTTTGAACTTTCTTCTGAGTTGAAGGGAGCTGAGTGGCATGGTCTGGGTTTCATTTTAAACGGGTCATTTTGGCTGTTGTATGGAGGGTAGACAGTAAGGGGATAAAGATGAAAGCAGTGAGGCCAGTTAGGAAGCCAACGGAAGAATCCAAGTGAGCAAAGGGAGTGGCGTGGACCAGGTAGTGACAGGAGAGCGAGAACATTTCAGAAGCAGACTCAACAGGCTTTGCTGCGGGATCGAATGTGGAACGTAAGAGAAAGGATGGCACCAACATTTTGAGACTGGCAGCTGGGAGAAGGGGGCTGCCATTTGCTGAGATAAGAAAGCTATATTATAGGGAAGGCAAGGTAACCAGGAGCTTGGTTTGGGCATTTAATTTAAGACTGAGATGCCTGTTAAAGGTGTCAGGTAGGCAGCTGGATGTCCAAGTCTGGGGTTGAGGGGAGAAGTCTGTGCTGGAGATAGAAATTTAGGAGTCAAGGCTGGATGAGACCACCTACTATGGCCAACAAGGATTGGAGAAGGATTGAGGATTGACGCTCCAGGGATGGTCAGGAAACAGGAACCAGCAAAAGAGGCTATGAAATGGGATGAGTGATCAAGGGTGTCAGATAGATTAAGGGAAATGAAAAGTTGTTTCTGTTCCAGTAGGGTGGGCTCAGGTGAGGACAGAAAAAGAAAAAGAGGACACACCTGTCAGGGAGCTTTGCTTAAAGGACAGAAATTGAGCAGGAGATTGAGGATGATGTTGCATCAAGGAAAGTTTGCTTTTAATGGAAGATGTTATAGCATTTTTCAAGAATGCTCCAATAAAGAGAACAAAGCAGATGACGAAGGAGAGATAATTTATTGTAAACTATGGATTATTACCAATTGAGCAGAAGAGAAGTCCATTTTTAGGAGGAATACTTTGGAAATTGGTAATATCCTTTTTATTTTGTGATCAGATTTGAATGCAACTGTGTTGTGTTTTGTGTTTTCTGAACTGAAGTCATGGTAACCTGTGGTACAAGATGGTAACAACAATGAGATGTGTGTTATATATTAAGAAAACAGTTCCAGAGTCAAGGGAGAGGTCTGAACTAAAGGTAAAATGATACACCTTCAAATGTGTGTTGACTTCATCATCAAAAAAGTAAACAT
Source organism: Indri indri (assembly GCA_004363605.1). Taxonomy (NCBI): domain Eukaryota; kingdom Metazoa; phylum Chordata; class Mammalia; order Primates; family Indriidae; genus Indri; species Indri indri. The sequence continues at coordinate 9,371 of RJWJ010036609.1, read as the reverse complement.
TAAATTATTGAAAATATCTCAGTTCTAAGTCTACTCTATCTTTATGTAACCCCCATTTGTTTGGATTTCATAATGATTCAGGTTCAGAAAAACTAAATTAGCCTTTGAAGTATATGTGGATAAGGAATTGAGAGAAAATGAATAAGCAAATGAAATTGCAAAGGGGTGATTAACATTCTTTTACAGAATTGTTTCCAAGCTCTCTGCAAGCAGCCCTTTGGCATATAGGTGCACTAATGACAAATGTTCCTTCTCTCTCCAGCAAAGTTGGCAGCCCATTTTCAGTCTTTATCAGGAAAAATGAGGACTTTTCTAGCAAGAAGTCTTCAAGATTAATTTCTGGTGCATTTTACCAGAAGTGTTTTGGCAGCAACGTAGTTTACTAAAGGCACAGTGGCACCAATAAAGCAGACCTATTACAAATGATCACAAATAACAATAGTGACTAATGTTTGTGTAACAGTGCTTTGCCATTTACCAAGAACTTCTGGATATATGACATGATTCCATTCATTTAGCAAATATGTTTGAGGTCCTTCTGTGTTCCAGGCCCTAGAAATTTAGCTGTGAAAAAGTTCCCTCTCTCAGGAAGCTTGCCATGAGCTGCACAGCAACCTGGTGAAATAAGTAGGGCAGATACTATTATTCTTCTTCTTTACAGATGAAGACATTTTAACGCTTAATTAAAACTTAGATTTAAATCACTACTTTTCTAGGAATTTTGGCCCTGGATGAAATTTTACCACTGCTATTATATTTTCCTTCTCAAAACTTTTCAAGACTCGGTATTTCAATACATGTTGTACTCCAACATATGGTCTTCATAAATATAATGAATTTCTGCAGTGGAAACTCCCTTGCATTTAAAAAACTCATTCCACCACCCAGTCTATACTCCTGTATCTAGGAGAAGAGCTATTTCATACTATGAATACACCATTTATAGCTGGTCCACGTTAAGTTGCTGCTCTATGAACCTAATGAATTATTTACTGCCAGTAGAATTACTATGATATCTAGAATGTATCGGCTTTAAAAAAAAAAAAACTCCATAACTAAAACCAGTTAATTGCCTTTATTTTAAACTCTGTTTTAAAATTGACTTTTTGCCATTTGCGCTGACTCACACAATTACAGTCATGCTTTGATTAATGATGAGGATACATTCTGAGAAATGTGTCACCATGCAATTTCATCTTTGTGCGAACATCACAGAGTGTACTTACAGAAATCTAGATGGTATAGCCTACCACACACTTAGGCTATATGATGTAGCCTATTGCTCCCAGGCTACAAATCTGTACGGCATGTTACTGTACTGAATACTGTAGGCAATCATAACACAATGGTAAGTATTTTCCTATCTACACATATGTAAACATAGAAAAGGTACAGTGAAAATACTCTATTATAATCTTACGGCACCACCGTAATGTATTCAGTCTGTTCTTGACCAAAATGTCGTTAGGCAATATATAACTTTGTTAGAAATTATAGAGGTTTTACTTTTTTTAGTTTAAAACATAACTTATAAATGGAAAATGTTTATTATAACTTCTGTAAAAATGTGTATAAGCCATGTATGAACTCTCTGCAGTGTATGTGACTAGAGAGAGGGTTCTTTTTTCTTATTGAGAAAATTTTTATATGAATTTTTTAAACATGAAACAAGTATGGCACAAGATCCTCTCTTCCCTCCTTAACTCTGGTAATTTTGTGTGACTGTTGGAAGATATTTGTGTAACAGCACGCTAAGTGGGAATTTTCTTATAGGAACTAAGCACTGCATGCTCCAAAGCACTCACACAGGCACACGGGAGAGCCTAGGTTGGGGGTTCCGCTACACAGAGCACATAGGAGGCCACATTAGTGTTAGCTGAAAAGCAGTGACAGCCATCAGAGAGAATTCAGCACAGCCAGACAAGAACGAGGCCCGCATCCTTCTCCCAGACCCTCTTCCCCAACTAAGCACATGAAGGAGGTAGAGGTTGGGGTGGGGAACAACTGAGATAGACGATGCCACCCCATCCTCCCTTCTCCGAGGAAAAGACAAAATACCAGCCAAGTTTCTCTAACCCATCTCAGATTCCTTCAGTTTCTCTAACCCATCCCCCAAGACTGGTGTATCATGAGGGAAGGAAAAGTTTGAATCAGATATGAGATTGGATTTTATACAAAATGGATTCTTTGTGACTCAAAGTGACCAAGAAGTTATGCGGTCTGTCCAAAATGTGAAGTGGCCTGGTGCCCATCAGGGCAGGGAGACTGGGCATGGCCTACTTGGGAGTAATGATTGGAAAGCAATAAACTTTTTAGGTGTTTGAACCCCTGTAGAATTGAGGCTGTTCTATGAACTGGGTGCATTTAAGTACACTTGTTTTGGGATCAGTAAAACAAGGTCCATGTGACTGGAGCTGCCCTCTGCCTTCCAGTGACGTCTGTACTGGGCTCACATGCATCCCAGCAGGCTGACACCTTGTGCCACTCCCCCTGTGTGGCCTGAGCAAGCCACCTGAACCTCTCTGAATGTCTGTGTCTTCATCTGTCAGATGACAGGTGGTCCCTGAGTCATTACTAGCACTAGAAAGTTGCAGAAGATGTGATTTGTGTAAAACAATTAGCTCAGGACTGTGGGTGAGAGTGCTGAACAGGTCAGGGGTACCGTAGAAGTACATTTGGCTCCAGTTAAGATGGTAATCCAACTAAGACATGGAGTCAGTATATTTAAGTCAGATGACAGCTATTGGAGACAAGGGGTAGGGGTGGGGTTAATGGGCCCAAGACTTAACTTACTGGAGAATTAATTTTTGAGAGGAAGATCGTGGATAAAGTAGCATGAAGATTATTAGAGAGGGGACTGAGAATAGCAGAGCTGCTCAAAATTGGAGGTTGTCAGTAGTGACTTTGGTCAGACCCTGGGGACCTAACTTCCTTAACAGACTGCCTGTTTCCTGACAGTCTGTCCCCAGCAAGCCATCCAGATGACAGAAGGGATGGAAAGCAAAGGTGCAGGTGTGTGTGGAGATGCTGTTGTACCTGGATAGAGAGATGTTAAATTTCTCGTGAGCATTCCTGGGAGGGTGGAGTGGGGAAACTCTTTCCTAGGGATAAGCTTTCTTTTCCATAATGTGTTTGCTGATGATACTGTTCTTCGCTGGGTTTCTAAACCATATCGTGGTTATGTGCTTATCTCCTCCCTGCGATGATCTTTGCACGCTCTGCTTATGAACTCTGCGGATGCTCACAGTGCTTGCCGAATGAGTTCAGGCACTCTGCCATTTTCTGTGATTCAATTTCACGGTGTCTTTTAGAACAATGACATGCAGGAAAAGAACTCTGGAAAGGTCAAGCCGAGTCGGTTTATTTGGCGGTTTATGCTGTTACTCCTGGGAGGGGTTGCTGGTTACTCCGGTGTTTTCGTTCTGAGCAAACAACCGTGGGTTGTTAATGATGCATGGTGGAGAGCCAGAATTATGGAGCTGATTGATTAAATTCACAAATGCTGTTCCCATAAACTGAGTTTCCCTGAGCCCAACCTTTCACTGCTCCAGCCTCCTTTCTGCCTCCCCCATCACCATTCCAGGAAGAAGGGCTGGTAGCAAATCAACATTTCTTCCTTTGTTAACTACAGAGGTTTGCCCCTGAGAACTCTGGAGGCATAAGTATCTTCTGGGTTTATCGAATGGAGCAATGACTAAATAAGAAATGTCATTTTATCGCATTGTTTGCTCTTGGTCCTTGAAGATAAGAAAATAAAAAATTTTGACCTATGTTAAAGGTTTTTTCCCCATCTTTCTTGAGGTTAATGAAAATATTTATCCTCTGAAAGTACCGACGTGAAGGTACTTTGGGGTACTTTGGGAAGGTATTTCTATTCTTTTTGGCCAATGTAAAACACAGTTTGCTTTTTCCAGGGTGTGAATTTATTAGTAATGTCCCTTGCTTTAACACTAATGTATAAACGATCTTTTTTATTCCAGCCAACCCAAAATGTTTTTAAGCAAAGTGATGACTTGGAAGTCAATTAACAAACCTTGAGCATCCTAAAAGGTTTTTTGAGGGTTTTTTTTTTTTTTTAATGTGATTCTTTGCATTTTATTATTTTCCTCTTTCCCTTCCTGGATGCTACCTTGGTAGCTGCCATGTTTTAAATATTGACAAGATGAGATAGTTTTCTGTTTATATCAGCAGTCGTCTGTCTGTGAAATATGGACCAATCAGAATGCTGGATTTCCTTTCTCAGCGATCCATCAGGTTCATAATGTAAGGTTACAAATGGTTATTTTCTCCTCCTGAATTTGCGCTTTGTGATGTGTTGCAAAGTGTTGTCAACAGCTATAGGTACTGTGTCCTGGTAATGCGGAAATTTGTAATGTCTCTTGATTCCTGAGATTCTTTGTCTATTATACTTCATTTACTGTGCCTCGTGACTAGTTGATGTGCAAACATTGTTCTAAAATGAGAAACATATTTGGCTTTAAAGTCTGCAGTTAAAATCTGTCCCATGTGAGTTTTGGTTTTCATTCCAGGCATCTGTGTTAACTTGCTTTTACAGGAAAAGGGAAAAGGGTAAATTGATACGGATATATATAAAATAACATGTACATATCAGTGTTTTTCTTCCTCATTTTGTACTTCTTCATGTCCATGGGCTATTCAACCTTTTGTGTCTAATGGTTCTCAAAGATTCATGCGCTTTACTTGTGAGAAATATTTGAGTATGATTTGCATGACACTCTGTATACATTTTATGCAAATGTGGGAGGAAGCTAAGCGGGAGAGGCACTGTTAAGCTACAAAGTGGTTCTCAGCCTTTTTCCATTTGACAATACTGGATTGATCTTTGGAATGTGTGTGAAATTGTGACCCATTTTATTCTGAGCTGCTTAATACTCAAATGTGCACATTTCACCTTTGCATATTTTAGCAAAAATCCTTTTCATTTGGAAAGTAAACATTTAAATGTTTGGGTTTTTTATGTCTTGTATTTTAAAAGACAATTCTATTTTCACATCCTGTTAAATTTTCCCCATTGGATTGCCTGCTGTCTGAGAGGTTGAGACGTTTGGCTGAGAATCACTGAGCAGAATTCTCGGGGTGGCATGTGAAGGGATGTCTCGCAGGCGCTGTTGTGAAGCGCCTTTGGGGATGATGCTGCATCAGGCACATCCGTCCTCCTGTGCATGGGGCTTTTGGCTCTGAGGACTGTGGTGTCTATACATTGCCTGGTGCTGGTGCTCATATGGTCTAGCAGTTCCTCCTGAACCCATAAATGCTAACCAAAGCTTCTATGTGTTCAGAAGTGGCCATCTCTGCTCTTTATCACCAAAAGGAAAAAAATTCAGTACAACCAACTGCGTTTGACCAAACTAGCATTCTTTATTCTGGAAGATTTTTTAAAAGAACAACTGCAGCATCCTGCTTTCAGATATGTGTGAGTGTTTGTAGGAGGCCCTTTCTTTACATTAACATACAAATATATGTATACATATTTATAAACAGAGCTGTACGTAGCATTCTTCAAAGCCTTAAAGGTTTCGGAGAGTAAATGTTATCACATGTATCTTATATATGTTTGGGTAGCCCACCTCTGGAATTTGTCAGAATTATTGAAAATAAAACCTTAAAGTAACAATTGTCATTTACAACCATTTTAGTTTTTTGTTAAGTGTTCTGAAGAAATAGAGAATAATGTTTGTTAATATTCAGATCTAAATTTACAAGCAGGTGGGTAGGAGAAGTTCCTAGTAGAAAAGATTTAAAAGCTTCTGTTTAAAAAATCAATTAAATCCTAATTTTAAAAAAAATTTAAAAGAATAATACAAGGCTTGGAAAATACCATGGCTTTCTGTTAATGTTAGAAAGATAAGTCATAGTCCTGGCTTCTAATTATTTACTGACGTCCTCGGGAAACTTTTTTCTCAAGAAGAAAATAAGAACATAGAGAATGTTTTTCCCTTTTTATTCTCAGAGCATATAGAATATGGAATATTCAGCTTCCCTTTGGGGGAGAGACAGTACATAGTATGATCTATTTTAGAGTTTGCCTTCGGTGTCTGATGCATGTGACCTAAAAACTTACAGCTATTTGCCACCTTTTGAAATAATGCAAAGTTTAAAAGCTGCGTTTTGGAATCTGCCATCCAGCTGAGATTTTGTGAATTTTTTTTATGTTTTATACCTACATTAAGTTAATGGTTTTAGATTTTTCAGCTGGTGGTATAATAGAATGTTTAATTTAATTACATTATATTAGATGTGGCCCAATTATAGCCCTTTAAACTCAGCCAGATTATGAATTTATAGTTGGCAGTTGCTAAATACCTGTTAAATAAAATCAACTCTCCGTTTAAAATTCTAACCTCAAATTTTGCTTTTTTTGTGTGTTAGAAGGTTAGTTTTTATTTGCGTTTGAAGAGATAGTGAATGATGTAGGTTTTCCTTTGTTTAATTGATGTCCTTTAGTGTGTTTATAAAAACCTAAAAAAGCCTTAAGACACACATATAAAAATTAATAAATGCCAAATAAGTGAGGTTTTTAAGCCATGACAAAATTCTTGAGATATTAAGATTATTCAAATACATGAACCTAAAGGAAAGATTTCCTGTAAGTATTTAAAGCACTAAAGAAATAGCCTGAAGACGTTTATTAGGAGTGCCTTGAATCCTTTTAATTTTTCATGGTCAGTAATAGTTTAAAATAGGACAGAATTCTATACTAAACTTTTCCTACTACATCTAATTAAATATTATTACATCATTGTTACCCGTGTTTAGATCTACTTTTCATTAACGATAAGCTTGGATTATGGCTAGGCATGGTGGCTCACACCCATAATCCCAGCACTCTGGGAGGCTAAGGTGGGAGAATTGCTTGAGGCCAGGAATTTGAGACCAGCCTGGGCAACACAGCAAGACCCCATCTCTACAAAAAATAAAAAATAAATTAGCCAGGTGTGGTGGTATGCTCCTATAGTCTCAGCTACTCAGGAGGCTGAGGTGGGAGGATCATTTGAGCCCAGGTGTTCAGGCTGCAGGGAGCTATGATTGGGCCACCATACTCCAGTCTGGGTGACAGAATGGGACCCTGTCTCTTAAAAAAAAAAGAAAAAAAAAAAAAGGTAAGCTTTGATTATAAACCATGAACAGTTATTGAGGTAAAAGCTTCTTAGGTCTGTTAGATTGTTATTTAATATTTAATAAGCATTTTTTAAAAGTGGGAAATTATTAAATTTAATTAAAATTTTTTGCCTGAGGAAATACACGTATTATGTAGACATGAATGTATTATTAAACAAGACCTAAAACTGCACTTCAGGATTCAGAATTATTTTATGTATAAGGCAAAAATCTTAATTTATTTTTTGGCCTCTTCTGCCACTGCATTTAGTAACTACTCTACCTAATTCCTCCATAGCTCATTCCTGCTGTAATTCAGCCTCCAGGAGGGTTGAGACCTAAGGCACCCTTGTTCTCTGAACTCTTTTGTTTTTACTGGCAGTCAACCAGGTAAAGCTGAATCCTAGCCAAGGGCCAAGGTCATACCTGTTCTTTACAGTAGCGTCATGTTAAGTCCAGTTGTTGGAGTCCATCCATTCCCATTAAATTAATGCCAAAGCGAAGTACCAACATCTACTGATTGTCTTCTAAATATTCTTAGAACTAAGGTTAAAAAAAAAAAAGAGAGAGCAAGAAGAAATTGATGAATTTCCAAGAAGAAAAAAAATTTATTTTTTTTTATAAATTCAATCTTAAGAACATTTTTCCCTCTGTTCGAAAACAAATTTCTGGAAATAGCACTAAATATGACAAAACTCAGTGTCTCTTTCCAGAGAGATAGATTCAGTCCCTATCGAAAATTTTAAAATATTTGGACTAGAGCAATGTTTCAAGGCCACAAAGAAAATGAAGTAAGGATTATCTTTTTCTTCCCTGTAATTATCTCCTTGCATGGCACCCAGGGGAGGTCCTATCAAATCACTCCAGATTCGAAGCAGGTGCTTAGTGATTTCTGGACAAAGTAGAGTCATAGGAGAGCAGATGATGGTGCTGTCTAAACAGAGTCAAACGGATGTGCCACGAATTTCTTTAAGTGGTGATCAAGTAAGAGATCTCAATGATTTCCAGACTGAGGTTGTATGTGCTGGGGCTTGTTCGTCCCTAAATGGCTGCTACAACGTATGTGGATGATGTAAATATTTGGATCAGCATTTGGCTGTAATTCTGGCTTTAAGTGTATGGAACTCACATTAAAATTTAATTATAAAAGTGTGTGAGTTAATTGAACAGTTGGAGAATGAGTTTGCCTATGATTTGCATGCTCAATGTACTAACACGTGACAATGTCCCCATGCCCTGCCCCAGCCCTGTTCCCAGCCCTGCCCTGCAACCCATGGTGCCCCCAGCTCATGCCATGTTCAGACTCTTTTGAAAACTGCCTGTCGAGCTTGGCCAAGGCACAGCTCTGCTAAACGATAGTAGGGCTGACATGAAGATCTGATGCTTGGTTCGCGTTGTCACGTCAGCAGACACTGGATTGAAGGATCTTTTGAAGTCAACCAGATCCTCCTTTTGTATCATTCCACGGAGTTGCGTGCCAACTTGTCATTCCGTTAACAGTGTTACCTGTGACTTAAATGTACAATACCTGTTTGCTATGTTGTTGTTGCCTTATCGAGGGAGGGGGAGATGGGGGGAGGAGGGGGGGAGAAGTTTAATGGGGGAGATTAGAAGATGATTTGCTAGATTTGGGTAGAGCTTTTATTTAAGAACTCGTAGCTGCATGTTTCCAGAATTTAAAGCTATTATCACGTAAAGGTTACTACGCTGCATTTCAAAATAATATTGAAATTCACATATCCCACATTTTGAATTTTATACACGTTTTTTGAGAGCAAATCATAGCCAGTTGAAATAAAGACTGGAGAGATAACAAAGGGCCAGACATTTGAGAGAGAAAGAAAAGAAAAAATCAAAATAGGAAGCCAGAGAAAAACTCAATCCTAAAATGAATTGCAGTCAGCTATCGCTTCTGCAAAATAAAAATTCATGTAAATATAAAGAGAATAACTGAAGAACGAGTCAGGGATGGGTCATAAAATAGACAAAAATGCTAAAAATATTACAGATAAAGTCTTAACAATACCAACAGGCAGGGAATAGGGGAACAAGCAATACACAAGTAAGTTAGCAACTAGAGCAAAACTAGCATGGCTCAGAACAGGGCGTGAGAGAAGAGCCAGCGCAGTTCCAACTGTCATCCACTACAGTGAGAAGCAAAGAAACAGCACGATGCTAACTTTGCTCTTCCTGCAATTGGAAGAGACCCATCGCAAGCAGAAAAGTTTCAGGCTCTCTACTGCTATGAAAAA
>RJWJ010036608.1:0-15987 GCA_004363605.1 Indri indri | reverse complement strand
TTTCTACCATTTAGCCATCCTAGTGGTCTTTTGGATGAAACGAGAACAGCTAATATTTACTGAGCATCAGCTATGTGCTCCGTGATGTTCACTATCTAATGTCTCTCATTTAATCATTCAGACAAACCTAGGAATGGGTCCCAATAAGCTTCATTTTACAGAGGAAGAAATGAAGGATCAGAGAAGTTAAGTAATCTACCCAAGGTCACACAGCTGGGAAGTAGAAGAGCTATGGTTTGAATCTGAATTCATCCAACTCCAGAGTTCAAGGGTTTAACAGCTACATTACTGAATTTAGAGATGTTTCCAATTCCTGGAGAGTTACTTCACCAGATACCTAAGGAAGTGCAAACCTCATGCGATACAGCTAGCAAACAGGGCACAAGCTATTTAAATTCATTAGTAATAAAAGAAATATGTTTTAAGTAATTACCTTTAGGCATATTAGCAAAACATTTCTTTTAATATTATTCAATGCTGGTAAGAATGTTGTGAAACTAGGCCGGGTGTAGTGGCTCACACTTTGGGAGGTCAAGGCAGGAGGATTACTTAAGTCCAGGAGTTTGAGACCAGCCTGAGGAAGAGCAAGACATCCCTCCCCCTAACTATATAAAAAATGAGAAATGGAAGTGAACACCAAACACATATTTCACAATATCACAGTGTCCTACAGCAGGGACGCCAGCATTTTCTCAAGCATCCTCCATTGAGGGACATGTGTGTTGCTTACACACACACACACACACACACACACACACACACACACATACACTACCACTCTCAAAATATTGTAATTGATATTTTTAGGCATATAGCTTTTCCCATATTCAAGCATTATTGTGTCAAAGGCATTGAACATGTTTATAGCTCTTGGGGCTAAATAGTTTTCCAGAAAGACTGGACCAAAAATTATTTTTCTAAGTGAAATATAATAGTTTCACAACATTCTTTTTTTTTTTTTCTTTTTTTATGAAGGGGTGGGAGGCTGTGAGGAGGGGTGTTCAGTTGCCTTGTTTGTTTTTGTTGAGACAGAGTCTCACTCTGTCGCCCTGGGTAAAATGCAATGGCGTCATTGTAGCTCACGGCAACCTCCAACTCCTGGGCTCTAAGCGATCCTTCTGCCTCAGCCTCCTGGGTAGCTGGGACTACAGGCTAGCACTGCAATACCCGGCTGGATTTTTTTTTTCTTTTCCTTTCTTTTTGGTAGAGATGGGGTCTCACTCTTGCTCAGGCTGGTCTCAAACTCCTGAGCTCAAGCAATCCTCCCGCCTCGGCCTCCCAAAGTGCTAGGATTATAGGTAAGAGCCACTGTGCCCGGCCTCTTTTTTTTTTTTTTTTGAGACAGGGTCTCACTCTATTGCCCAGGCTAGAGTGCAGTGGCATCATCATAGCTCATTGCAATCTCTAACTCCCAGGCTCAAGTTATCCTCCTGCCTCAGCCTCCCAAGTAGCTGGGACTTTAGCCACATACCACCAGACCTGACTAATTTTTTTAATTTTTTGTAGAGACGGGGTCTTGCTATGTTGCCCAGGCTGGTTCCGAACTCCTGGGCTCAAGCAATCTTCCTACCTCAGCCTCCCAAAGTGCTAGGATTACAGGCGTGAGGCACCACACCTGGCCTGGAGAAATTTTAAAAGGCAAAAAGATCACAATGAGCAATCTGATCTGAAACTAATAAATGGGCAAGATTCCCTTTGCTCAACCTCTGCTGGGGACCCAAATCCTTATTTGTACAAGTGGGTATGATTGTCGGGGTAGTCCTGTATTCAGGAGTCCACGCACTGTGATACTAAGATCCACTGGGGAAGCCCTGACTTAGGCAGCAATTAAACAGAGAGAATATAAGAATGTCAGGGCTGTTAGGATTATGAAAGCTGGAATGTTTACACAGGCTTGATGCAAAGAAGTTGTGTCTCCTTTACCTAAGTGTTTTGTGACAATGGCTATTATATCTGGCTGGGGAATACTTCCCTACCTAGTACTGGAAAACACAAAACATGTAGATTTAGGTGATGTAGAAATAGGGATGGTAGTGCCCAGACAGTTCCATATACAGTGGAAACGGTTTATACAGGATCTTGCTACCTGGGAAGGCAAGGGAGCCTCATTCTCCTAGGACGGACTCTGCCACTGTGCGGAGCTGCTGGATTTCACAACGCCCTATCCTCAGCTCTAGACCGACCGACCAAGAGCTGGTGGGTTTGCAGGTGGCAGTTCCAAGGTGAACGGACAACATCCCATCTGAAGGATGCCACTCTGATCAAACAAGGGAAGAACAAGTCAGCTTGGTGGTCTGAACTCCATGCTGTTTTCCTAGCAGTGATAGAAGAATTGGACTATAGCGAAAGCGCTTGGGTTTTCACTGACTCGTGGGCAGTGGCCACTGGCCTGGCTATACACTCAGGCAGGGAGCAGTGGAAACCCGGGCTACTAAAGGGATGCCCCTATGGAAAATTGAGGGGTGCACTAATGCCCATCATGCCACAGCCGTTTGACGGACATGCTGAGGCCCATCAGAAGGACTCCGTTCTAGGTTTGGAAAGCGACTGGAATAACAAGCAGATATCCCTGGGTGCTGAGGTAGCCCCCTGGGCCAAGAAATGAGTGGATACGCGCGCTGCAGCAGTGCGGAGATGGGCTGAACGTAAACACGTTCCTCTTATGCCCTCTCAGCACACAGTGCCACTAAGAACTGTTCTGTCTGCTGGCATCGGAGACAGCCTGCCAACGGCTCCAGATTCCCTGGGGGGAAGCCCCTGAACAGGGCTGGCAAGTGAGACGGATGCTCGGAGCCCCGGGGGACTACAAATGGGTCCTCACCGGAATTGACCCTGACCCTGGGCTGGGCTTTGCTCACTCTGTGGAAGACGCGCATGCTCCAGGTGCCATAGAAAAACCAGGACGGAAGATACCGCATGGATTTGGGTGGCTGACCGCCCGCCATTTCTTCAGACCAAGGAACACCCTGCACGGCCCATGGCGTCCAGAGGCCAGAGAGACGGCCTCCTCAGAGCAACAGTTTGACCGAGAAGTGGAATCGGCAGGCGAAAGGGCGGCCGTGTAAAACGGGGAGAGGAGGCATGGAGGGCTGGCGTCCTCGTCGTCACACCCAGCGTGAGGGGGTGGGGGAGGATGGGTATGAGTAAGTACACCGGTCTAACCGCTGTCATTTTTTCTTCTTTCCCTCTCTCTCTTTCTTAGACAGGTCTAGCTCTGTCGCCCGGGCTAGAGTGCAGTGGTGTCATCATAGCTCACAGCAACCCCAAACTCCTGGGCTCAAGCGATCCTCCTGCCTCGGCCTCCCGAGTAGCTGGGACTACAGTAGCGCACCACTACACCCAGCAACTGTAATTTTTTTTTCTTCCCCGCATCACCTTATGACACTTCTATGGCCACCAAAAAGGGTGCCTAGGAAATGAAGCAACATGGAAAATTGCTAATGAGCCAATGTTAAGTGAAAAAAAGCAAACTATAAAAGCACGTGCTGAACACCTCAAAAAATTAAACACAGAATTACCATAGGATCCAACAATTTGGGTATAGACCCAAAAGAATTGAAAGCAGGGACTTCAACAGATACTGGTCCGCCCATGTTCCCAGCAGCATTATTCACAAGAGCCCAAAGGTGGAAGCAAGCCAGTGTCCACCAACAGGTGAATGGAGAAACAAAATGTGGTACGTACACAATGCTCAGCCTGAAAAAGGAAGGCGATTCTAACACCCGCTACCACATAGATGGGCCTTCAGGATATCCTGTAAATTAGAAAAGCCCGTCATAAAAGGACAGATACTGTATGATTCCGCTTATGTGAGGTACTTCGAGTTGTCAAATTCACAGAGACAGAAAGTAGAATGGCTGCCAGGGGCTGGAGGAATGGGGAGGGGGGAGTTAGTGCTTAACGGGTAAAAAATTTCAATTTTGCAATTTTGTATTTCTGGGGGTGGGAGGTGGTGATGGTTGCACAACAGTGTGAATGCATTAAATGCCACAGAACTATACTCTTAAAAATGCTTAACATGGTAAATTTTAGATTATGAATATTTTATAATTAAAACAAAAATTAAGATTAAAAAGCACATGTAATTAAATTAAGTTCACGATTAAATTAAAATGCTAATTACATTAAATCAAATTACTTTATTTATTTATCTTTTATTTTTTGAGACAGAGCCTTGCTCTGTTGCCTGGGCTAGAGTGCCGTGGTGTCAGCCTAGCTCACAGCAACCTCAAACTCCTGGGCTCAAGCAATCCTCCTGCCTCAGCCTCCCCAGTAGCTGGGACTACAGGCATGCACCACCATGCCCGGCTAATTTTTCTTTATATATATATTTTTAGTTGTCCAGCTAATTTCTTTCTATTTTTAGTAGAGGCGGGGGTCTTGCTCTTGCTCAGGCTGGTCTTGAACTTCTGACCTTGAGCGATCCTCCCGCCTCAGCCTCCCAGGGTGCTAGGATTACAGGCATGAGCCACCACGCCCGGCCAAATCAAATTACTAATTAAATTAAAACACAAGTATTCGGTGAATGGCAAGGATACCCAATGGGTAGTGCGGTGCTGGGCCAGCGGGATGCTAATAACCGGCTTCTGCAGCCCCCACTCCACACCTGCTTCTCTACCGACACCACCGGGAGTGCCGCGTGCCTGGTGCTTCACACAGGGCAGTATGCGAAATCCTAAAGGCTAACAGTGTTGCTGCTCCAGTGTTACAACCAGGGCTCCTGAGGTTCTGAAGGGTTGAGCAATTTGCCCAAGGTCACCCAGCAGAAAAAAAGTGGCTGAGGCAGGGGCAGGCATGGTGGCTCACTCCTGTAATCCTAGCACTTTGGGAGGCTGAGGCGGGAGGATCACTTGAGCCTAGGAGTTTGAGGCTGCAGTGAGCTATGATCTAGGATCTCGCAACTGCACTCCAGCCTGGGCAACAGAGCAAGACCCTGTCTCAAATTTTTTTAAAAAAGTGGCTGATATTAAAACCCAGTTCAGCTGGCTCCAAAGCCAGCACGTTTTCTTCCATGTGGCAGTCCCCTCCCCCATACCACCCCCTCACCCTGACACAAATGACTTTCCAAAGTGTCAATAACAAGACTATGATTTTGCTTCCTTGTTAAGAAAGCACTTCTCCCAGATTTCACGACCAGAGCAATGCCCCCGCTATGGCTGAGGCGGGAGCATGGCCCAGCACTGCCAGAGAGCCCTGGAGCCCCTGAGCCCAATTGCACCCCCCACGTCCTCAACCTGCCCTTCCTACAAGCTCCAATAATGAGGGGCTCCCCAAGCCCCTCCCTGCCCCACCAGCTGAGCCCTGCCCCCACCGCTCCTGAAGGCTGCTCAGCAGAAGAAAGTTCAAACTGAGAGGAGTTTCAGGGGAGAGAGGAGGAGCAGTTCTCTCCTTGGGAACCCCAGAAGTTTTCCTTTCTGCTACTGGGACCCCAGGAGGTTGGGGAAGGGGGCTGCCAGGCAGAGATAATGGTGCAGCAGAGACCACTGGGGACCCCGACATCCTTGCCTAAGGTCACCCAGGGGAAAGTGGCAGAACAGGGCAGGTTCCCTGCAAAGCTAATGGCAGTGCTCAATACCATGCTCAGAAAACACAGAAAGAAACACACTCCTGTCCACCTGTACTGGGCGGAATGGTGACTCCGACAAAGATAGGTCCGTGTGTCAACCCCCAGGACCGGTGCATTATTTGGAAAAGTAACAGAAGGGCAAAAGGGTCTTTACAGATGTAAGTAAGCATCTCGAGATGATTTCATCCTGGACTGTCCGAGTGGGCTCTAAATCCAATGACAAGTGTCCTTACAAGAGACAGAAGAGAAGACAGACACGCAGGGGAGAAGGTTACGCGAAGGCAGGGGCAGAGACTGGAGCGGTGCAGCCGCGAGAGCCGCGGAAACTGCATGAGCCAGGAAGGATTCTCCCCTGCAGTCCCCAGAGGGATCAGGGCCTTGCTGACACCTTGAATTTGAACTTCTGGCCTCTAGAACTGAGAGAGAATACATTTCTGTTGTTTTCAGTGACAGGGTCTCCTGTCACCTGGCTGGAGTGCAGTGGCACCACCGATCAGCACGGGAGTTTTGACCTGCTCCGTTCCCGGTGGGTGGGTTTCACCCCTCCTTGGGCAACCTGGTGGTCCCCACTCCCAGGAGGCCACGGTATTGATGCTGAACTTCGTGCAGACACTCGACTGGCATAGCCCACTACAGCCCAGAACTCCACTGCACCCGGCATTTCTATTGTTTTAAGCCACAAAGCGTGTGGTCATTTGTCACAGCAGCCACAGGAAGCTAATACAGGTTGAGCATCCCAAATCTGAAATCTGAAATATTCCAAAATCTGAAACTTTGTAAACACCAACAGGATACTCAAAGAATATGCTCATTGGAGCATTTCTGATTTAAGATTTTCAGGCTTGGGATGCTCAACCAGTGAGCATATCAAGCAAATATTCCAAAATCCAAAAAAGTCTGAAACCGAAACACTCTGGTCCCAAGCATTTCAGATCAGGGATGTTCAACGCGTTCCGCAGCCCTCCAGGACCAAAAGTCCGAAGCAGGTCCATCCCTTCCTGCAGCTTCTCAGCCCCACTCCCGGCACTTTCTCTAAGTGGATGCAATTTCCCCCAATGTGAGCCCAACAAGCTGACTGAAACATCACTTTCGAAATGCCACCCCCATCACTCCAGTCACTCTTCCTGTGCTCAGAAAGCAGGGGGCCTTGGAAGGCAGCCATTTCTAGCAGAAGCCCTGACCCTCATCAGAGGCGGTGAGGTTGTCACTTCTGGGGAGGGGGGTCCTCTCATGCATATCCAGCCGGCACAGCCATAAGGGGAAATTTTGCGGGCCCCAGGGACTGCGCCGGCCCCCAGGGAGGGGAGAGTGGCTCATATTTTGGGAGGACCCACAGTGAGCCACAGTGTTTGGCTGCAATGAAAGGGGAGTGTGGAGGGAGGTTCCCGGGTTTTTTTTTTTTTTCCACCTTGAAACTGGCAGCATTTCTGATATGATTGTGGGGGATTTCCACCAACCAAATTAAAGACAATTCATTTTAGTATTAACGGCAAGGAGAGAGGTGGAGTTTTGCAAACTTTGCTATTTATGAGACAATGTCACTGGCACCAAGATGATAACCTTTCCCTTCCTCCAAACAAGCCAAGCTCTGCTGCCCTCCGTGGATGGAGCTCTCGTCTCATCCACGCTCCTGGAGCACTTGCTTCTGGACCGTCCCCTCCAACAGCTTTGCTCAGAAACACATCTGTCCCCTGGCGGGTGGCTGAAGCCTCATTCCTGCTAAAAGAGCTTTTACAAAGGTCCCACATTAAGGAAACATTTGCTGGGGCCCCAAACCTCACCATCAGACCCACAGAAGCAGCTGGCCTCGGGGAGGGAGGGAACTGCTCTCTAAACAAAACTGGTTTTGAAAAATAAGCCAGCCAAAGGGGAATTGCTTCATAACTTGCACATTCACTTCTCCCTTTAACTGTGCAGTTGAAGAAAAACAAGGTGAAGCAGGAACTGTCCCTCTCAACCCCCCCTCCCACCCCCATGAACTCCCTCCCTCAACTGCAGGGCTGGGTGCAAAACCTAATTGGCTCTAGAGGCTGGTCTCTAATCATTTCTCTTAGCAGAGCTCCTGGCCCCCAGTGGGATCTCAGGAGATACTCGCTAAACTTAGCAGAGCAGGAGAAGAAACGGAGCCCACAGCACAGCATGAAGACAGGGCGGCAGCATGGACAGAGGCTGCAGAAAGACAGCTTGTCCTGCTGGAAGAGGAGCATGGCACTCGCCATGTTCCAGAAACGTCCATGTTGGCAGAGTGGCCAGTGCTGTTTCTGCACATGGCAGAGGGGTGGGGGGATGGGGGTCAGAAGGACGTGAGCTTGGTTGTCCCCAGAGCAGGCAATGGGATTTAAGCGCATTCCCCCACTGCACCCCAGGGCATCTTTCATGGCTTGGAGGAGTTTGTGACAGCACCCAGAGAGAGTCAACCCCAGGACAGTCCTCCCGCCAGCCAAGACGGCTGGAATTCTGACACCAAGAAATCAAACTCCAGCAGACCACGGAAATGTGAAAAGGTTGACAATTTCTGATCCAGAAACCGGACAGAAAGCTCCACTTCTGTCTCCCTGTGTTTGGTGGCAGCAGTGACCTCAGGAAGAATCCTCCTCCCCGCCTGTCACAGCACTCGAATCCTAGGGTCGGGGCAGTAGCGGATCTCACAGAGAAGTATCTCAAAGGTACCTTAGAGACTGAATCTCTGAAAGGACACCCCCAGTCTCCCCATCCCACACCAAGAGAACTGAGGATGTTTTCCTTACTCTGCACTTGGCGTGGTAAAGCGCCCCAGCCTCTCAACCCGCACGGAGTGCGAATAGTGTGGGTCGGTGAGTTCTTTAACTTTGCTGAGCCTTAGAGTCCTCAGCTGTAAAATGGAGACATCACTCCTCCGTTTCAAAGTTCCTCGGACAACTCGCAAGGCACACCCGCTCCACATACATGCGCGACTGTCCCCTTCGTCTCGGAGATGGGATTCTGGACCCACAGGTCCCTCCTTCCAGGGGGCACCCGAACCAAGTGACAGCTGCTCAATCAGCCCAGAGCTCCCCCGCAAATGGGGCAGATCTCAAGAGTGCCGCACGGGGACCCAGTACGTGGACCGCCCCAGGGCGCCCCGACCCCCAACCCCGGAAATCCATCCCTACCCTCTACGCCACCATCAGCCGCGAACGCACTTTTCGGAGCCTCCCATCGGTGCTTCCCTAACTCTCCGAATTCCCACATCCCGCCAGGGCAGAGCGTGGCTGGCTGAGCAGTGGCCCCATTCTGGTGCCCAAGAAAGGTCGTCTCAGTTCCCCTCTCCTCGATCTCAAAGAAGGAGGTGCAGAAGAGGAAGCCTAAATAAAAACAGGAAACTCGATTAAAAAAAAAAAGCCCCATTCAGGCTGAATTACGGGTAAGAGTACTTAAAAAAAAAAAAAGTCCGGAAATGCAAAGCTGGAGGCGGTTTTGCCGCCGTAACCCGGGCTCAGCCGCAGATCCGGGGGCGATGTCGCTTGTGCCGCTGCAGTCCAGGCGGCGACAGGAGCTGGCATCTTGCGCGGGTGGGGCGGCGCGTCCACGCGCGGGGAGGGAGCGCCCGGAAACTTCGCGCCCCGCCGCTGTCCGGCCCGCGCCCCGCTCGCTGGGGCTGGGAAGGGCGCG
This sequence comes from Indri indri, assembly GCA_004363605.1. Lineage (NCBI taxonomy): Eukaryota > Metazoa > Chordata > Mammalia > Primates > Indriidae > Indri > Indri indri. The sequence goes on along the minus strand of RJWJ010036608.1, from coordinate 6,791 downwards.
CGGGGCCCGAGCGCAGGCCAGCGGTGCGCGGCCCTCTCCCCGCGCCTGGGCGGGCGCAGCTGGCGACTGTGCTAGCGGGAGCGCAGCCCGGACCTGGGCGCCGTGCGGGTCCCCGGCGCTGGGAGCGCTTCCCATCGCCTCGCGCCTCAGCCGGCGCCCGGGAGGCGGCACTACCGCTTGGGGCGCAGCCGGGACCGCGCCGCCCGGCCGCAGCGCCCCTAGTCCGGCTCGGCAGCGCACACGGTACCGGGGCAGGGGAGCTGCGCGCCCCTCTCGGCGGGCCCACAGGGGACGGCCGCGGGCCCAGAGCGCAGTCTGGGCGGTGCGGCCCCGGGGCGCCCGGTGCCCGACTCACTAGAAGTGGGGAGGCGCCCGGTCAGGGCGCGAGGGCTGCGCGCGCTGGAGAGACGTCCTCCAGCGGGCTCCGAGCACAGCACGGTCCCCGAAGCCCTGGCCCCGGTCTTCTCCCCTCCTTACCTGCCCCGGCGCGGCTGGCAGCGGCTGGCGGCTGGGCCTGCGGCCGCTCGGAGCGAGCGCGCTGGGCGCGAGTGAGCCTCGACGGCCGGAGGCGGGGCGCAGTGGGGCGCTCCGCCTGCTGACAGCCCGCACACTCCACTTCCCACTTTGTTTCCTTTCGACTTGCAACAGGAAAAACAACAGGTCCTCCCGCGCCTCGCCTGCCTCCTCACCCCCCGGCTCGCCCGCGGCTGGAGGGGCATCGTCCCAGGTGCCTCTGGAAGCTGCACCTTGCCCTTCTTCAAAACAAGTTTTCTTTTTATGCACAGGAAAACAACCAAATAAAGGGCCTAAGAGCCCCTGAAACTTCCACCTTCACACACCGAAGAATTTTAACAGGGGCCGCAGAAAGGCTGCAGGGCGCGAGAGGGAGACCGGTAACTGCAGCGCTGGGCACCCAAGGGCGCCAGGCTCAGGACACGCCACCCCAAAATATGACTGTGGGAGACCAGAATGTGCCACCTCAAAATACACTTTTTTGTGGCCTATTTTGAGCTGGTTATTCTGAGAAACTGCAGACACAGGAGTAGCTCCGAAAAATTGTCCTTTTGTAAAATCTATAAAGAAAATCGTTAGTACAGTATCTGAATCCGGCAGAGGGCTGCTCAGAGGTAACTTTATTACCTGAGAGGCTTTATCTGCATAACAAGACAACCTTTTCTTTTTCTTTTTAAAAAAGCATGGTGGGATCTCCCTATGTTGCCCAGGCTGGCCTTGAACTCCTGGGCTCAAGCCATCTTCCTGAGTGGCTGGGATTACAGGCATGGACAACTGTCACCAATGACAAGACCACCTGTATTCATACGTTTCCTCCCCTCACTCTGCCATAACTTGTGCACACATCTTCCCAGGGGCCCCAAGACCCAGCTCCTTTCTGTAGGAGCACCTACTATTCCTTTCAGGACACTACATAAGCTGTAATCATCTGACCCTTCTTCAGTCTTATATTTTGTGGGACTTCCTCTCTGTGCATAAGTACATAAACGTGTTTTTTTTCTTGTTAATCTGTCTTACGTCATTTTAATTTGTAGCCCAGCCAAAGAATGCAGCAGGATGGATGGAAGCCAGGTTTCCCTCCCCTACACTGCGCATGAGGAGAAGCCAGGGGACACAGGCAGGACCACAGGTCCCCATTGGGAGGAATGCTGGGCCTGTCCCTAGGAAGGCACCCTGACACCCTTCCAGCGGAGCATCTGAGGCTCACAGCCTCACTTCCACCCCAGGCTCAGGTCACTGGGCCTCAGCAGAGGTCTCTGGCCTGCTCCAAGGAGATCCTGCCAGAAGCCAGGAGGAAAGTGGACTGATGGCTGGGTGAGCAGCTGTCCCCAGCCCTGCTCTTGCTAGGCTGCAATTTTAAACATTGCTCCCTGGTTTTCAGAGTTTGTGGCAAGAAACAGTCGGATGAGGGCTGCTTTTGCATCTTCCAAAACAACTCTTCATTGAATATGTATTCACCGACAGCAATCAAGTCATGCTTTTTACTCTGCAAGATGTTGCCGGGAGAACCAAGGCATGCCAGCAGCTAAGATGTGCTTTCCCATATTGTTCTCTTTGATCCCCAAGAATGTCACCCCAAAATATGCCTCTTTGACATAAATATTTTTGCGCTAAAGGCAACTAAGAAGCAGCAGAGGACGAGATCATTCTATCCTGCCCCTTCTGCCTGTTAAGTAAGATTTGTAGGAGGCCATTGATGGAGACCAGACTCCTGTACTGGGCCCAACAGGCAAAACCAATATGGAGTCATTCATGCCAAATGAAACTGATTAACTCAGGAGTTTGCTCAGGCAGCAAACAGCTGGGTTTTGTCAGGTTACAGCAGCTGCCTGTTAGGCAATCTCAGGCTGCCAACTGATTCAAATAAGGCAAACACTGTAACAGTTAAACTCTATACCTCACTTCTGTTTTCTATCCATAAATAATGTCTGACCATGCTACTGGCTGAAGGTCTTTGAACCTGTTCTAGTTCTGAGGGCTGCCCTATTCTAGAATCTTGAATAAACGCTAATTAAGATCTTTAAAGTTGTTGCAATTTTGACTTTTGACACACCTAAATACAGAATATAAATTCAGCTTTACTGGTGACAACTCTTATTAGCTCAGAAACAGCACCCGAGGAATCTACAAGCAACCCCTTACTCCATTAGTTTTCTCCTGTCTGCTTACCTTCCCTACAGTTTCTCACCTCTGGAAGCCCAAAACTGCTTTCCTTTTCTGGAAAATTCGTTGTTCTTTGCTGAAGATGCTATATAAGCCAGAGTTCGAAGACACTGCTTTGACTCACCTTCCACGGAGGTTTCTCCTGCATGACGTGCACTGCACACGTTAATAAACTCGCTTGTTTTTCTCGTGCATCTGTCCTTTGCTGCGGGGATCTGTCCCAACTACAAATGTATTGAGGGCCAAGAGAAATTATGTTTCCTCCTTGACACCCACAACAGCCAGCAAGGTAAATCTTATCGTCCCCACTTGACGGATAAGAAATCTGAGACTCAGGAAGGTCTCAGTTAGTCAGTAATTATCTAGCTGCTTCCAGAGCCTTGCTCCTTCTGCCCAGCTACGCCGCATCGCCTGAGGCCTTGGGCTCCTAAGAAGTTTCACTTTCCTGAACACCTGATACACTTCCTTTTTGAGACCATAGCCATAGGGCCTTATCGTGTCCCTCTCTTTTGCTTAGGGTGCCAGGAAGCGCAAGCTAAATTTAACATTCAAGTACAGTCAGAGTCTTTCTTCAGGTTCCCGATAGACTTGCCTTCTGCCTTCCTCTATAGGGTTTCTGATCTCTCTCACTTTATTTTTAACTGTTGTCATGTGCGTTTGAGAGGAAGCTACCTCAAGTTCGCTTTGAATTGTAAATAAAATGAACTAGTTATAGGGGAGAATTTATAGCAATCCTAGAAGAAAAGTGGCCCCTTGGCCAACATGTGTTACTCTCATGAGCTCCAGGACCCTCAACTCCTTTCTCTGGAAATTAGTCCTGATTGGGACACACTTTGGCCCCATTTCATGAGGGGAAAGGAGATCTTAGTCATTGAAGGGTGGAGCTGGTCAGTGGAGGGCGGGCTTGGACGGACAGAGGCAGAGTACAGGCCCCTCGGCGGAGATTGCGCGGCCCCCGGCCTATTTCCTTCTTTCCTGTAACCCTCTCCTGCAGAACTTCCCCTCCAAAAGCCAACCAACCTCCACCACTTCTCACACATGCAGCAAACATCTTTGCTCTGTTCAACTCTGAGTGGCTTCATCACCAACACCCACACACCCACACATGCCCACAAGAAGGGTTGTCTCCGGGCAGCCACACCGAGCACCGAGGCCTGGGGGGTGCAAATGTGAGAAGCCCACTTCCTCAGCCTCTCCACAGGGGTCTCCAGACACCCACCTCTCTCCTTGCGCCATCTTGGCAGGAAGCCCCCTTTGCTGTGGTTCCCTCTCCTTCCAGGCAGGGCAGAAACCACCCAGCTCAGGTCCTTACCCTTTTGCTTTGGCCAAGAAAAGTGTGGTGAGGCTTGGCAGTTAATAGCACCTTCCCTGGAGCCAAACTGCCTGGCACTGCCATTGTGGAGCTGTGTGACCTCAGGCAAGTTACCTAACCTCTCTGGGCCTCCATTTTCTCATCTATAGTATGGGGTTGCTAATTATTGTGGTCATCACTTAGAATTGTTGTTGGGATTAAATGAGTTAATATATGTCAAAGTCTTATAAGAGTGCCTGACCCAGACTAAACCCTCAGAAAATAGAAGTTTTTGAGTTACCATCCCAGGTATCATTCTAGAACAGCATCTTCGAGCTTCATGGAACTGGATATTCTGCTCTAGAACAGTATTTTTGAAGAGTAGCCACAGCGGGTTGGGACATACTAGTGTGCTGGAGACCCATTCAGTGGGTCCAGTTTTAAAAAACAGAACATCCAGTCTTTCGCCTCGTCGCACCCCTGAAAGCAAGATGGGTCACCAGCAGCTCTACGGGAGCTGCCTGAGAAAATTCGGCCAGGGTTCTCGCTCTTGTCACGTCAGCTCAAACCGGCAGGGCCTGATCTGGAAATACGGCCTCGCTGTGCGCCGCCAGTGCTTCAGCCAGCACGCGAAGGACATCGGTTGCATTAGGTTGGATAAGTGATCTTCCTTGAATGGATTATCCAAGGTGCCCACTCACTGAAAGAAACCATGCTAGCTCTTGTAAATAGAATAAAATTTAAAAAAACAAGGCCGGGCGCGGTGGCTCACGCCTGTAATCCTAGCACTCTGGGAGGCCGAGGTGGGCGGATCGTCCTGAGCTCGGGAGCTCGAGACCAGCCTGAGCAAGAGCGAGACCCCGTCTCTACCAAAAATAGAAAGAAATTAATTGGACAGCTAAAAATATATAGAGAAAAAATTAGCCGGGCATGGTGGTGCATGCCTGTAGTCCCAGCTACTGGGGAGGCTGAGGCAGGAGGATTGCTCGAGCCCAGGAGTTTGAGGTTGCTGTGAGCTAGGCTGATGCCACGGCACTCGCCCCAGGCAAGAGAGTGAGACTCTGTCTCAAAACAAAACAAAACAAAACAAAACAACCAGCCCAAGCAAGAGCGAGACCCCATCTCTACTAAAAATAGAAAAATTAGCCAGGCGTGGTGGCGCACGCCTGTAGTCCCAGCTACTCAGGAGGCTGAGGCAGGAGGATCACTGGAGCCCAGGAGTTTGAGGTTGCTGTGAGCAAGGATGACGCCACGGCACTCTACCCAGGGCAACAGAGTGAGACTGTCCCCCCCAAAAAAAAACAAAAACGAAAGGAGAGACAATATGGGATTGTATTCCATGCAGTAAGGGCGGGCATGTTTCCTGAGACCCTAGTTCCACTTACAGGTGTGCGTGCACGTGTATTGTCAAGACGTCAGGTGCATTTCTTAGTGTCCGTCCCAGTCAACACAACCAGAAAGCTGCTGCCTGGATCACATGATGGTGATGGCAAAGAAAGGGCAGAGCAGATGGTTACAGAACAAGGCCAAGGTCAGATTCCATTCCCGAAAGTCTGACTCGTGAGAACTCAGGCTCAGAGGAGTGCCGAGGGGGGCCCAGGTGGGAGTGCCTGAGGAAGAGGAGCCTCCATCCCCAGGCTGTGACCCGTGGGCTGGAGAGGGACTCAGAGGTGGGGGGTTTATGGGGGTCGAAGGTCGAGGGAATGGTGCCGCCGCAGTTGGTTCCAGGCCAGAGCTGCACTGACAGGTTCAAAAAGACCCAGACAAAAAAAAAAAAAGACCCAGACAGCTCAGCGGTGGCCAAGGTGGCCCAGGTGGCTCAGGCCTCTGGGGCAGGGATGAACTGATGGAGATTGTGTTCCTGGTCCCACTAGATGGCGGCTCCACAGCAATCAAGTTATTCTTTCTGTAAAACATGCACACTCAAAACCCAGGCTACCTGGGTTCAGATCCTGGCCCCACCACCTGCCAGCTGTAAAACCTTCTGCCTCAGTTTCCCCGTCTGGCACAGGAGGACAATAATGCACTCCTTGACGTGGGGCTGGGGGAGGATTCGATGAATCCATAGTCCTGCCCCTGGTACAAAGTTCCAGAAACAGCAGTAGCCTTTTTAAAAAATCCAGTAATGTTCTTCCTAGTCCAGGGCGTAGGCGACTTGTGGAAGGGGGTGGGGGCGTGGAGGAGGGGCGGAGTTTGGGGTGAGGAGGCCGGATTCAACCTCACGCCCGCCGTTCACAGGGGGTGACCCAGGCTTGGCAACACTGACTCACTCGGTAAGTATATAGCATACACCGTGCACCCGCAGTGCCTGTTACAGTTGGGCTCAGGGCGTACAGCGCTGTGCGGGGCCAAAGGCCTGTCCCTGCCCCCCCCGTGGAGTTTACACCCCAGCGGGGAAGAGAAACTATGAAGAATAAAAATAAGATACAGTGTCATGAAGTGGTAAGGGCTGCAGAGAAATCTGAGACAGGTTGGGAGGGGAGAGACTTGGAAGTGGGAGCTAGAGAGTCAGAGAAGGCGAGGTCAGGACATCTGAGCACAGCAGTGACCTGGAAAAGCGGAGGGAGGGGTGACATGGGCATTGAAGGCCAGAGCAGCCCGGGCGGAGGGAAGAGCCCGGAGCAGCCATGCAGGCTGGAGGACAGCAAGGAGGCAGGGTGGGGTGGAAACAGCAAGGAGCGGGGGTGGGGAGCAGCTGAGGATTTGGGATGTGGCCAAGAGAAGCAGAGGGAAGGTTCTAAGCAGAGCTGGGGAGTGTTGGGCCGTGATCTACACGTGAAAACGTCTACAATAGACACACGTACACTTCCTTGCTTGGTCAAAT
>RJWJ010036607.1:0-15976 GCA_004363605.1 Indri indri | reverse complement strand
AAAAATGTTAAGATATGACCTAAATGTTTAAATGATCATGCTGATTGATATGGAAAGTATATACAGTAAAAGGCAAGAAAGGAGCTGGAAGCCCAGTTAGGAGACCGTTGCGATATTCCAGACTAGATCACTTGATAACCCAGCCTGGGGTGGTAGCAATGGTGGTGGTGAGAAGTGACCAAATTTTTGACATCTTTCAAGGTAGATCCGACAGGATCTCATGGCAGAATGAATGTGGAGTAAGAGAGGAAGAGATAAGCCAATGAAGAAGGCAAGGTGTTTGACCATCAAAAAGAAAATTGGATTTGCAACTTAAATGAGGAGGAATGAGAGAAGAGAAAATTTGAAGAAAACGAGGAGCCAAACTTTAGACATGTTAAGTTTGAGCTGCCTATAAGGCATCAAAATGGAGATATCAAACAAGACATTGGATATATGAGATGGGATTCTGGGGGAAAAGTCTAAAGATTCAAATTTGAGTCATCAGCATATTAAAGCTATGAAACTGAATCGGATCACCTAGATGGACAGAAAAGAGACATTTTCTCACAAGTGAGCCCTGAACTTTTACAGATTGTTTTCTGGAATTTGTAATTGACTAGCTTTGTATCTTACCTCTGCAAGTCACTAGCCCCTCTAGTTCTAAATGTGTTCTTTTTCTAGATGAGGTCTAAGATATAAGCATATTGGCAGGGAAGGTTTGGAGTGGCACAGATAACCTAGATGTGGTAACATTAGTAACAACAGCTACATAAATAGAGGCAAGAATTAACTGTTATTTATTGAGTATTTACTAGATGCCAGGCACTGTGTTGAGCATTCTATGTGCGTTTGCATTTTTAAGTGTCCCCATTCTACAGGTATGGAATTATTCTCATAATTATTAAATATTATTATCCCCATTCTGGAGGTATGGAAACAGAGGCTTTGAAAGTTGAAGACTTCTTCAAAATAATACACTGAGCAAGGTTTATCTGATTCCCTAGCTAGGTATCTTAACCTATTGTTACTACACTATGATGATGTGCTTTTGCAGGGAATCTGGCAATTCCCTCTTGTTTTTGTCAATAAGGATTATTTCTGCACTTCAGTTCACCTACCCCTACCCCTCTAGAACTTCGAAAAGAGCTTCACATTGAGATTACACCATGTGGGTTATTAGGTGGAGGGGGAAAGGGATTTTAACTAGGCAGAGGTGGATTTGAATCTACTTCCTAGCTGTGCGATTATGGAGAATTTACTTAACTTCTCTGAGTTTCAAATTTCTTATCTCCAAAATGGAAATAGTAACACATACCTAAATGATATTTAACCACAGGATAATGTCAGGATTAAATGAGAACATGTATATAAACTACCTGGTATAGTGTCTTGAACAGGCTAGACACACTAGAAATGTCGCTGTAGCTGTTGTTATCCTCATCGTTATTATTTGAGTAGCATGCTGCCTCCTGCCTCTTCACCATTCTCTCCAAATACTGTGCTCCACTGGTTGCACTTCATCTTACTGTCTAAAGTTTGCCCCCTTCCCCTGCTATCTAGAAATCTGTCCCTCTCCTGCCCACCTCTGGCAGTTTCCAGATCTCAGTCCTTACGCAGCTCACACTTTTTTCCCCCATTATTGCCCATATTATGACATCTTTCCTCTTGCAAGGAATTCTAAGTATGTTATATGTATTTGTAACAAAACCATGAGGCAGATTGACTTGATCATAGAAAACATTACAGTGAAAACTGAGGTCTTTATCATTTTATCCAATATTGAAGATTTACTGACTTTATATTAATGTTGGGTACTCCAAAAGCATAACGCACACCACCAACATACTCGTTGCCCTCTAGAAGCATCTATTTTAAAAACATGAGTCTCTTAAGTCTCAGGTCATTGAGTTGGAGTGTTCCTTCTTTTCCTCTATACCTATATACTCAATAAAATAACTTCGTAAGATCTGAATAAGGTAAATAATTTCCAGAAAATTTATTTTACTTACAACTATTCATTCATCTTTAGTTCATGCTGAATTATTTTTATTAGACAGAATATATATAAAATTAATGAAACCGTTGTTATGGCTGTGAAATTAGACTTCCCATGTTGCAATGTCCTTCCTTCTTTTCAGTATTTCCCAGACTACTAGGTGCATTTCACTTTTCTGTTCATTGTTAAATTTGAGGGTTAATAATCAATACCCCCAGCCTTCTCTGCATTCCATTCACTTCTACTATGATTTATTTTCATACACTTATATAGCCTATTTGTTTGAAATGTATCATTGCCCTCTGCCATCTTCCACTCCATTTCCCTCAGGTTCCCATTTCATGTTCCAGTTTGTTTTATTTGGATTTTCTCTGTGGATTTCTGTTCCTTTCCTTGTAATCTTTCCACTGGGCTATGCAGTCTCTCATTCTCCTTCCTTGCTATTCTTTAAGTATTCACAATCAAAATCATAGTGACATAATGTGCTTTCAGATCTCTGTAAGTATAATAGGTTAATAAAATGTTATTTTCTATTTTACTGTTTAATCTTGGAGAGGAACAAGATGAGAGATAGATAATAATGGGTAAAGTTTCATAGGTACATCTTTAGAAGAAAAAAATAACAGAATTACTGCTAGATTCAATAACTTGGTAGGAGCAAATGCAAAATCTCCAAATAAGTTGTTACACAGAGTGAATAAAATTTCCCAGTTGATCAATGTAGAGTTAAAGCAGGTTTCAGAAAATATTTGTGTATGCACTAAAAAGCTGCTGGGCACCAAAGTGGTCTACTGAAGATAATTGATATAAAGAAAAAATGAATCCGAAACATTTGATAAAATGGTGCATTCTAAACGCTCATTATTGATGTAAGAGGAAATTGGGACTAATTGTAATTCTATAGTATGAACTCAGTGCATTTCTATAGGTAAAAAATACAGGGTATTATGAGGGTACAAACATTGTGGTTAATTTTATGTCTTTGCTTCACCCAAGTGAGGGTGACTCTAGGCATGCCTTTCCCCTCTACAATGCTCCTCGTGTCTTTTAGTTGTGGGTTTACCCCCCACCTATCACCCTAATCCCTGGAGAATATCACTGCCATGTGAACACCCTAGTGTTCATCAGTTAGTACCAATTTGATGGCGAGTACAAGTGGAGCCCATTCTTCCGATCTTGTGATATCTCACTTCAGATAATGGGCCAAGTTCAATCCGGGAAAATATAAGAGGTGCTTGATCACTGTCGTTTCTTATGATTGAGGAATATTCCATTGTATACATATACCAAATTTTAATAATCCACTTAAAAAAAAATAAAATGTGGTATATGTATACCATGGAGTACTATTCAACCCTGAAAAATGAATTAATACCTTTTGCAACAATCTGGATGGAACTGGAGACCATTCTCCTAAGTGAATTATTGCAAGAATGGAAAAACAAATACCACATGTACCCACTATTAAATTGGAACTAAATGATTGGCACTCATGTGCACAGATGGAAGTAAAACTCAATGGAAATCAAGCAGGTGGGAAAAGGGAGGAGGGGATGGGTGAAATCATACCTAACAGGTGCAATGGATGCTATCTGGGTGATGGGCACACTTATGACTTTGACTCAAGTGTACAAAAGCAATCCACGTAACCAAAACATTTGTACCCCTTTAATATTCCAAAATTAAACAAAAAAGAAATTTAGTGACCCAAAATATGAAGAAAAAAAATACATATGATGGGAATCATTGGAAAGACTTTAACAAACTAAGCAGAAATGCCTTTATACAAACCTTTTTGCCAGAAATGCCTTTATACAAAATGTACAATTGAGCTAGCGAGATTTAGTGCTCCTAAATGTAACAGAGTTATATATTGAAACATCATACTGTATGCATTAACAGGTATAACTACTGTCAATTATAATCATCAACAAAAATTAATTAATAATATTCATTTTTAAAAAAGAAACAACCAAATTAAAAAAAAATACCTTTGCTCCCTGCTTTTGAAAGGCAAACTCTGAGATGGATTGTAATGTAAGCATAGATCAACAATTATATATATTTCACAAAGTATGTTCCATGGAACACTAGTTACACTAGTGGTTAATAACTGATTTGTGAAAATAAGAATTGAGAATTGTTTGAGCTACTATAGAACTTCTTAGAGGCTTCAATATTCTAGCATTTATTTTAAATTTATGAGAAACATATGGCATGCTTAGTTTCCCAGCCTTATTTGATCATGGAATCCTTTCCTTGTGTGTGAGACAGCTTACAAATTTTTCTCATATGTTAGGGATACCGCTTAAAGTAGGAAGAGTATATGTCTGGACTCACTGACTCTTGAAAGTGAGAAAAATTGAAAGTATAAATAAGTTTAAGCAAGCTTTTATTAAATGTTTGTATGACCAAAGAAATCTAAACTGCTAAGGTACACTGTAATCATTTTTGGAAACTTCAAGAAGATCAATGACCTTTCAGATAATATTCTTGGCAATTCAGGAAAACTAGGAAAGTGAGTTTATTCTGACCCAGTGTGTAAATATTTATTTTATAATATTATTTTCTTAAATGAAGTATCTGAAGCTGGGCCTCTCAAAATGGAGGTTTGCTTAATTCTAGGATAAACACTGCAAAATTGTTTTTTCTGACAGTACATAATTTAAATGCTATTCTTAGCATACAAACATAGTCGTATGTGTCCTGGAAAAGAATATAAAATTTGCAATATTTTAAAGATAAAATACCAGATGTTAGAGAACAGTTAAAGTTTTGGTGGTTGTGTACCCAGATCCGTGGGGAAACAGTATGTTTCTCTTATGTTATAGGTATTCTTTTGTGATAAAATTTGAGATGCATTGGCCTAATATATTTGAATAAAAAGTATGGAGGAAAATCCATTCTTTCAGTAATTTCCCCAGACATATCTCTGCCTTACTGGTAAGTTTCATATGTCAAAATTGATGTGGCTGTACTACCTATGGCCTCTAGTAGAAAACTGCTTTTGCAGTGAACTTGAACTGAACCGCATTGATTTGCGAGATCATGGGATTTGTTCTAAATATTAGAAAAAGGAATGAGATGCTCTGCTTGATATTATCATGTCTCCAATGTGAACTTAATTCAGATTTAATGCAATTACTCTGCGTTGATTAAATCTCAAACTGTTATTAAAAAACTGAATTATTGAGGTTTACCATTTATATAACCAGTTTGGCCTTCTACATTGCACCATAAACCTTAATCATTATGTTGGCAATAATCGCTTTGTGGTTATTTAACATAAATAATTACTTCAGCTACTAAAATGAGATGATGCAGCAGTACGCTGTCCCCACAAGTTGTAGGATAGCGTTGCTATTTCTACTTGGATTATTTAACTCTTGGCGTGCGGTTATTTTCTCCGTGTTGATCTAGCGAATGCTAAATAGAATGAGGTTCTGGCTCTTGCCATTGAGTCTTCCTCTGCCACATTTTAATGTTACTAGGCTGTGAGGCTGTGCATTTAAACACTGTCATTCAATTCTTAAGCCTCTTTTCTTTATCATGGGATAGGGACTAATTAGCACAAATGGACCCTTTTAATGGCAAAGAATCAGGAACTGGAAACAAGCTCTTTTCTTTGCCATCTTGGTATAAATTACCAAGTGTTTTTACTAAGTGTTTTACTATTCCCTGTGTTTTTACTAAGAATTAAGAAAGGCAAACATATGCCAGTATATTTTTCCCAGTTTTTGTTTGTTTGCTTGTTTATTCAATAGACACTTAAGTAACAAACATTTATGTAGGGATTTCTGAGGAATACTGCTTGGTCTTAACTGAGTCAAGGAGTGTAGACAATTGAGAATGTGGCCTCTTGGCATCACAGAGTTTGCTATCTAGCAGGGAAGGTCATAGGAAACAATATTCGTATCTTTTGAATTCACAGCATAAAACTAGAAGAAAACAATGCCTAGTTTTGCTCATCCCATCCTGCGTCATAAGTCATAATTATAATTCTAACTCTTGAGAATATTTTAATTTAAGATTAATATAAAATTTTATACATGGCCCTCCACTATTTTGTATCTGAGGCTATGTTTTGTACATGAGCTCAAGTTCCTTCACTCAGCTCTCCCCTGTGACAAAATAGAGACTTTCTGGGACTGCAAACTAGTACAACCCCTATGGAAAGTAATATGGAGATACCTCAAAGAGCTACAAGTAGAACTACCATTGGATCCAGCAATCCCATTACTGGGCAGCTACCCAAAGGAAGAAAAGACATTCTCTAAAAAAGACATCTGCATTAGAATGTTTAAAGTAGCACAATCCACAATTGCGAAGATGTGGAAACAACCCAAGTGCCCATCAATACATGAGTGGATTAATAAAACGTGGTATATGTATACCATGGAGTTCTACTCAACCACAAAAAACAATGGTGATCTGGCACTTCTTGTATTATGCTGGATAGAGCTGGAGCCCATTCTACTAAGTGAAGTATCACAAGAATGTAAAAAAAACATCATATATACTCACCATCAAATTGGTATTAATTGATCAACACTTATGTGAACATATAGTAGTAACATTCACCAACTGTCGGGCAGGTGGAAGGATGGAGGAGGGGATGGGTATATGGACACCTGATGGGTTCAGTGTGCACTGTCTTGGGGATAGACATACTTGAAGCTCTGACTTAGGTGGAGCAAAGGCAATATATATAACCAAAACATTTGTACTCCTATAATATGCTGAAATAAAAAAAAAATTAGAGACTTTCCTTTACAAATGCAGTGGAGTCCATGATGCTTGGAATTTCTGTTGTTGATGTTATGGTTTGGGGCAGAATGAAGCAGAGTGTAAATTCTGCCTCTGGCACTCATTTATTTACATGGCTTGGAAAGGCTGTTTAAGTTATGTTGAACCCTGTTTTCTCATTTGTAAAATTTGTGTAGCAATGCCTACTTTGTAGAGTTGATGGAAAGATCTGAGGTAATGCATGTATTCCACCAAGCACAGTGGCTGGCACATTGTTCTTGCTCAGTAAATAGCAGCTCTATTATCCATTATTGATGATGGATTTACTCTACAGGCAACCTACAGGTATAAAATGATTCTTGGACACAGAAAACATGTCAAGATATGCATTCGTGTTCCATTTGTCTTAGAATATTGCATGAGAAATTATCAAAGAGTGGCACGCATGCTACCACCTCACCATCATGTACCCACTGTAGGCATTCTCAATCAATCACAGTGAGCCCAGACATGGCCTCATCATCTTTCTCAAAACAGTGTTCCAGGCAGCTATTACTAATAAAATGCTATTGGCATGAAAGATGAATCCCGTTTGCCACTTAATAACTAAACAGAGAAGTGAGGCAGATAGAAAACAATGTGTTTAAAAAATTAGGAACACAGAGAAGGCGTTTGGGTCAGAGGCACAGAAAACTGTGATGCAGGGACCTCCTGAGGGAATGATGAAATAGTACCTAGAACAGCATGGAGCCCAGCAAAACAGCAAAACACTATAAGTGGGCAGAGGTTTGACAAGTTTGCCAGTATGTAAGTGATTTTCCACTCTGGATATTGTGCAAATGCCAGCCACAGCCAGCTCACTCCAAAGGGCAGTGATGTACATAACAATTTGTCTGCCACTGATTTTGTTCTCACAGCAAAAAAAAAAAAAGAAAGAAAAGAAAGAAATCGATTAATTTCTTCAAAGACAATGTTCAGATGGAGCTGACATTGATTTAAAGTATGGGTCTGGGCTGATTTATCATCTCTAATTCCCATATTCTAGCATGCCCAGGGGTTGTGCCCCTGGCATGGCTCTTTCTTGGAGCTGGACAGAGTTAACATGAGATAATCCTCCCACATGGGGCCTGGGGAGATTTATAGCACCTTTTAAGTTTGATAAAGTCACACTCTTTTTCTCTAAAGTCTTCTTGTCTTAACTGTGAACTCACACACAATGAATTGTAAGCCCAAACACATAACCATTTAAAAGATGCTGCAAGAGATCAAAGGAACAATGTTTCACAAACGAATGGAAAGCCCTTGCTGCTGTGGCGGTCTCTCAGCCTCTCAGACCCAATCAAATATCCATTTCCTTGCAGTTGGTCAGATAGCAGGAGTTAAGGTTCATGAGCATGCCAAATGTAACCTCAAAACGGAATACCTCACTGGCTGCTCTGAAGCCCAGTTAGCTTTTACTGTGGTATTTGGCAGCCTGGACTGTGTGCCGTCTCAGTCATGTCATAGTATTGACAGGTAGTATAGCATCACTCTATACATGCCTGAGGACCCCAGACTTTGGCAACCAAAATACACAGAGCTGTTTGAATCTGATCTAGCCTGTAAGATTCAAGGTCTTTATGGCATGAATGGCCATAATGGGTCAGCCCTAGGTTCTGACCAATGTAAAATAAGGGTCTTGACAGTTCCACCAAGGGCTGGGTTGAGTTGTTTGGCTTTGGATGGAATGATAGGCATATAGTACAGCCATTCTAATAGATGTGGGCTGTAAGTAGAAAAGGGTGGTAGGTATAGCTTATTAAACTTAAATTGTCATGACTTGTATAGATGCCTAGAATTTTAAAGCAAAAAGAGTTTATTCCCTTTTCATTTTATTGATTTCCAACTTAGGCCAACTTGAGGGGATAATGAGTTCCACAAGTACTTTACTGCTTTTTTTTAAAAAAAATTTCTTACAAAAAAACACTATATACTTTATGACTTAGACCACATCTGAAATTCTGAGTTCAATTCTGAACACCGCAACAGAGTTGGGGTGGTGACAAATGGGCCTGGTTCAAAAGAGTGTGGGCAAAATTGCACAGGATCTCCCTTATGACAAATACTGAAGACAATAAACGCATTTAGCTTAGAGAAGACCGAGGGAGCATAGATCTTTTAAAATTGTTGAAGTTATGCCACAAAGGAAAGAGATTAGCCTTCCTTTACATCGGAGGTACCCAATATTTTTGGCATCAGGGACCGGTTTCATGGAAGACAATTTTTCCATGGACCAGGAATGGGGGGATGGTTTCAGGATGATTTAAGTGCATTACATTTATTTGTGCAGTCAAACCTCTCTGCTAATGATAATCTGTATTTGCAACCACTCCCCAGCACTAGCATCACCACCTCAGCTCCACCTTGGATCATCAGGCGTTAGATTCTTACAAGGAGAGCACAACCTAGTTCCCTTGCATGCGCAGTTCACGGTAGACTTCACACTCCTATGAGAATCTAATGCCATGGCTGATCTCACAGGAAGTAGAGCTTACATGGTGATGTGAGTGATGGGGAACATCTCTAAATACAGATGAAGCTTTGCTCACTTGCGTGCCGCTCACCTCCTGCTGTGTGGCCCAGTTCCTAACAGGCCATGGACTGGTACTAGTCCGTGGCCAGGGAGTTGGAGACTGCAGCTTTACATAGCAGAAGTAGTGTCCACGGGTGACAGTTATTAGGAAATAAATTTTGTCTAAGAATATTCTCACAAGTCAAACTAAGAACAGAATGATGCTTGCTGTCTTGCAAAGTAGCGAAGTTGTTTTCAATTGTGATCGGGTAAAGACTGCCTGACCACCTTTCTGAGCTATTCCAAGATGTCGCTGTTTCCTAATGATAGACGTCTTAAAATACATAATAACAATAAAAATTTAATAAATGTGAGTAGATTGCCATCCTGTCTTTGACTCAAAAACAGGATAATATACGCGTAGCAGGCTTAAATTTAATACTGCATATGTTGGAGTATATAAGGAACTTGCTGCTGGTGACTTCAAACTACAATTAAAGTGTGGCTAAAGGTACAAGCAGGGAGAAAGCAGGAGTTGACAAAAAGCCACTTGGCAGTTTTCCTAAGCCAGTGGCTAGCGACGGAACATTGCCTCCAGTCAGCAGAGTTGCCGCCAGCTGGCATAGAAAAGCATAGGAAAGTGACTGGGTACAGAATAGTCCAACGGGAAAGAGAATCCTAAAGTTTATTTTTGTGTTCTGAAAGGGTGTGTGTGTGTGTGTGTGTGTGTGTGTGTGGAGAGAGTGAAAGCAATTTCTAAGAAAGAGGGAAAGGAAATAGCCAAAGAAGATAATTCAAAACTCAGAAAGGAGAAGAATCAACAATGGAAAATGGGAGCCAAAAAAGATTAGAAAATGAATCTAAGAGAAATGAGTAGAATACACACGGAAAGAGAAGTGAAAAAGAAGCCAAGTCTAGTCTGGCTCAAGACACAGAGGGAAAAATTCAATCTGCTAATGGAGTTAGCAATGCTGCCTCTTGCAGCCAAAGGACTCATTTGAGAACAGGCTATGCTGGGACTCAGCTACATATTTTTACTCCACAAGTTCACCCTAGATTTATTTATCATTCCTAATCTAGGGACAATTAGGATGTAAGGTGCTTGACTTTGCCCCTCCCCTTCCTCTTTTGGGTACGTCATTCACAGCTCACGAACAGGCTCCAACAAATGCAGCCAGGGTCTGCCCTTTCCATTTCACCTCCAGTAGGGGTCCCACCCTTCTCTTCCCTGCCTTTCCTTCAGATAGTGAGCTATGCTGCATGGTTGTTCTTGCCTGTGCTCCACAAGAGAATATTACCATTTTTACTAAGCAGACGTTTTTCTTTCACGTGTTGCTATGATAAATTATCCATGCTCTGTGCCAATGAGACCAGGTTAGATGAGTGTTCAGGGTTTTTCTTTCCCAATCAGGCAATGTGCAGTTGGACAGGGATTTCCCACATAAACATGCCCAAGCCAGAGTAGCTGCTGTAACCATGGACAGCAAGTCCAGTCAAGATGAAGTTTGGTAGGGCTTGGGAGAGAAAAGTGTGAGTTTTTGTCACTGTAGGATCTAATAAATTGCCATCTCTCTTCCTAAATATGCTTTATCTAGTTTAAGTAATATAATTTACCCAAGCATTGGATTATGCATCTGAGTGTTTCTTTGCAACAACAGAGAATTATGAAAAGGCTATTAAAGATCTAAAACTTTGAGTTTTCAAATCTTCTCTGTGTCATGTACATCCTTGAGTATGACTTAATTTTAAAATGGGAGAAAAAGAAAAGTTATTGCTAGCATTATGTTGTTGAATAAGGTTTATAATAGCAATAATCCCCCATGAAAACAGTTGTTATCATAGTTAATGCCCATTTTGTCAGTGTGTTAACCTTCCCTGGCTCTGCCTTGGGCCATTAAACGGCCAACCGTTTGTTAAGCACCCCAGAGCAAGCAATTTCAGGGGAAATATTGCTGAGCTCATTTGCTAAGTAAAGCACCTGAGATGACAGTGATAAACTCTACACAGGTTCATGTACACACATGCATCCCTACACATTGTTTTCCTAAGTCCTTCCTTTAGGAAGAGCCTGCCCTATGATTACTTCTAAGATACTCAGAACAATTCTACAGCCCCTCCGTATCTATTCTTAGTCTCCCAGGCCACCTTCACTTGTCCCCTGCCATTCTTTCCTGTGTCTCAACTGACATCAGTATTTAAGGTTGAGAGACTCTCAAGAATAGATCTGACTCTTAAGAATAGATCATGTCTTTAAAATGCTCAAAGCACATAATTAAATAACAGAATAAAAATGATGTTATTTGCAAGCAAGGGCAAAACAGGAAAAAAGGGTATAAAATATCTCTAACATCCAGAAACATCTGTCTCTTAAATAGACAGAACTTTGCAATAAATAACTTCTATTGTTAATGTATTCAGTGTTACATGCATTAAATGTTTTACATGTATCTCTTTTAATCCTAACACCATCTCTACAAGGTTGGTATGGATACTCATCCGAACTGATGGGTAAAGAAACAGAATTTGAGCTCAGGCTGTCCAGATCTAATCTCTTCACTAACATGATGCAATATATTGATCTCCATTTTAAGACAAAACAGGCAAAATTCCTAAAAGGTGACTGGCTCCTATCATCTCACTTGCATTACATGTCAACTCTATACCAGATAGGAAACTAGCTATAATTGTTATGGTTTTTATTGATATTTGTTAAGCTCACCTATCCAGGGAGACTCTGTTGAAGAAAGCTTGTCCAAGTTTAAGCTGGTTTTCAAAGTTACAACAAAGCAGAGTTCCAAAAGTAAATAGTCATCAAGGATATTATAATGGATTATTTTTTTAAAGACTTACTTATTTTACATTAGAGATAACTTTATGCTGTATTAACTTAAACCCTTAATTGGTCTAGAATCATAAATCTCTAATTTTGGATAGGATTTACCTGATTAGTAAAAGGTA
This sequence comes from Indri indri, assembly GCA_004363605.1. NCBI lineage: Eukaryota > Metazoa > Chordata > Mammalia > Primates > Indriidae > Indri > Indri indri. The sequence continues at coordinate 3,743 of RJWJ010036607.1, read as the reverse complement.
GCTGCAACTATGTTCAGCTACTTTCCTTCAGGAAACAGCTGTGTTAACCCAATCTAATTTTAGGGAAAAAACACACAGGTATGTTATATAGGTTTTGACATAATTAGTCATTCCATTAGTAAAATAATTGGGCCTCCTTAATCAAAGGTGGAACTTTTTCCTTAAAGCTTAGTTTGAAGAATCAAATGGGCGTAACAGTAGGAGGCATGAAAATTGGTTCAGAAGAGACAGGAAAAATTTTAATGAGGGAGAGATCTTTTCTCATTAAGCTTCCAATTTGGTAAGTCTATATTCTATTTTTAATTTTTGCTTCCCATTATCCTTTTTACCACAGTTAACATTGTCAACTGCTAATGTCAGATGAGTACCGTACATAATACATGCAAGACAATGCCAAAGGGCAAGCAGAACTACCATGGATTGTTTGCCGTGATTATGCTTATTCCTTGATTTCTTGTATTGTCAGAGAGAAGCCTGAGAGCGAATTCCATAAATTTAGAGATAGCCCTAGATTCTCCATTAGCCACTGCCTTCAACTGTCTCGGCAACCCAATATTTTTAGACTAGAAGAGCCCAGTTAGGATTTAAAAACCATGAAACTACTGTGCTTGGTATTCCCCAAACACCTAAAATTTACACATGAATTAGTTTAAAGTTATGAGCAAATCTTAAACTCACTCTTTCCCAAGCATTTGAAATCCAATAATATTCTGGTGGAAGAAGCGGGAAGCTAACTCACTAGCATATGCTTATCAATTGTCTGTACATGCGGCTCTTTTTTATCATCACTTTGCTGTCTGGCGTTTTTTCTCACGTGGTGTTCTGGCAGGTGGAAAGCCGTAGACATCTTACTGTTGCTCAGATTAAGTAGACTTTCCCAATTCTGCATTCCCTGGTATTCCACAGAATTGAGGTATTTAAAAAGCAAAAAAATAATAAACACTTGTCCAATGTGAGGATAAATAAAACTGGGAAATGAACTTTTTACCAACTTAGCATAAACATACAAAATAGCCTTCTAAACAAGTATGATGCTATAGACTGTTGTTCATTTATGTTAACCTTTAGTGAAGGTCATCAAGATCAGTTATAAAGTGTCCGCAAATAATGCGATCTAATGTTGAGGTATAAATATTTTTTCCATAAATTAGGACAGATTCAAGGTCATCCCTGTAATAATGCCATCCTCACTTCTTTATGTTATGATCCATTTTCTTGAGTGGGAAAAAGATAGAAAGACAACTAGCCAAAAAAATGCATAGAATTTTTGGTACATTCTTTGAAATGTGTCCTGCACATTGATGACATGCCATCCATATAGCCTGACTGAAAAATGTTAACAACATTTGCTTTAAGGAGGACCCACAAAGACAGGAGTTGTGATAGAGTATGAGAACAAAATGAACCCCTTAAAACAACGGACAGGCATGCTGGAGTTAGGAGTGAGTGGGAGGAGGAAAGGAGTAAGGGTCCCCTCTTTGTCTCTTTCTTGCTTTTCTTTAATAGCTGCTCTGGGATACTAATTTTGGATGAGATTTTCTCACTGTAGCAGTGCAAATATGAGAGGGCAAAGTGTGATTTGGAGCTAAGCTCTAAGGCTGTACCCTCAAAAGAGATGTTAGCTGAAACATCCATTCACTGAAAGGAAGAAGGCAGACCACCCCAGGGAGAGGATAACATCAGCACCCCTTGGAATCTCAGGGGCCTGTACCCTATGAGAAAGACAGTCTGATGCAAGTAAAACATCTCTGACATGGCAGGGCCCCAGCCCGAATGCAGACAGGTCCAGAGTCACTGATAAACGTGTTTGTGTGACCTGAGTCTACAGTTACACAGGCAGGGAAGCAAAGAGGGGCTGTGCCACTTCATCTCTGTGCCAGGAGTCAGTACAGTGGGGCTGTTTCAAACTGGTTTTGATTTGAGCATATGGGCACAGTTCTTTTGTTCTGCTTCCTTTTTGTGACATGCCCAGCTTCCTGGAGCTTTCCCGCACAGCCTTTGCATCTCCTTCCTCTCAAAGCCATAACTCTGGGCATGGCTGTGCACTGGATGAAGGGTTCCATTTGGTCCTCACCCTGTATCAGAACTCTTGATAAAAGAGCCTATAAAAGCCATGGTTTTTTTAAAGTATATTTTAATAAAAGCCTGGAACGACAAATAGCTATTGTTCATCCCTTTTATCCTTCTCCCTCTTATCACATTCTCAGTAATTTAGAATAAAAAGATTGATGTGGAAAACGAGAAACATTAAACTATACCAATGGGTTCCAGTCTCAGTTTTGCCCCACAGTGGTAGCAGAGCTTCATGGAAATGGTAGCAAGCTTATTGCAAGCTGATTTACTGTTCAGCACATAGGCTTACACCCAATCCCCAAAACTGCTCTCCTTCCAGAAAAACACAAAAACAAAACAAAATAAAACAAAATCCAAAAAAATGTCTTCTGGCAGACAAAAGTCACAGATAAATGGGAAAAGGGCCATAGATCAAAGCCATAATTTTTTTATTCATTCATTCCACAAAATTTAATTGAACTGCTACTTTGTGTATATATATGTGTGTGTTAATAAATTATTTGCTTAATTTCTGTCCTGTTCCAGGGCAATTGCTAAAAATTCAGCTAGGAGGAGACCCAGTTTGTTGTCTCTGATAAGGAGAATAGGGCAAAATCCCCAGCTCAAGAGGAGATGATTCAGGTTCTGATTGAGAAACCTGGCTGTAAAAACCATCAGAATAGGGATCATACAGCTTTAGCAGCTGAAGGCAGAAAACACCTGTGGAACAGCTGCAACTCAGCTCGCCACAGCACCTAGAAGAATGTATGGAACATGATAAGGGTTCTGTGAACATTGAAGTGGATCAAAGAATTAATAAATAATGAATGAATGTTTCTATTATAGGGACATAAAGGAAAGAAAAAAGTTTTATGTTCACTTCTAAAAGCTCTTTCTGAGCCTCAGTTATCTAATTCGTAAAATACATATGGTGTCACCAGTTTCACTGGATAATGAAGAGGATTAAATGATATAACAGCATGTAGCACAATGCTTGGTAGTTAGTACTCACTCAATACTTACCAGCTGAACCTGAATCTGAATCCGAAGTGAATTCTGAGATGCGTTTGAGGTGTGGCTATGGCCTAAGAGGCTAGCCAGACATGGTTGTGGGTGCGTCTCAGAGGAGGTTAAAATTAAGCCCAGAATAATTCCTGATCTCATATTTGGGGAAAATTGGCCACTTCCCACTAAATGCTTTGCCCTCTGTCTCCTCTGTCCCTCTTTTCCTCTCGTTCTTTGTGCTTTTTCCCCTTATTTGCTTTTGATGCTGCTCTCAGGTTGCCAGTAGCTTTCAAAAGGGAATTTCATGATAAGGGATAGTGGGAGAATTACCGGCGAGATAGGTGGAGGCCAAGCAGCACAAGTTTTTGACAGCTGTGAACTATATCTTGTCAACACTGGGAAACTTCTGAGTATTTGGAATAGAGAAGCAACAGGATAAAAAGTACTTTGGAAATTGATCCAATAGGAATTCATCAATTTGTCTTAAAGGCAACAAAAATTCAGTTAAGGGAACAGTAGCTATTATTGTAGTTATTAGGATAACACAAATACAATATAGTGAATATTTGGACTGAACTAGTGACAACACACATGAAAATTAACAGAGACAGAAAAATCTTTTTCAAAGGGAGAGTCAGGACTGAGTAACTGACAAGGTTTTAGGAAGGAAATAAGGAATTAAAAAC
>RJWJ010036606.1:0-15987 GCA_004363605.1 Indri indri | reverse complement strand
TCTATGGGTCTTTGATTCAAAATACTCTTTATACCAAGGAGTCATATTTTGGGGTGAAATTTCCTGAGCTCCTTCACACACAGGGTATAGCATAAAGAATGCACCCTAATGTGAACTATGGATGTCAGTTAATAATACATCAATATTGGTTCATCAATTTTAACAAATGTACTACACCAATGGAAGATGCGAATAATAACGGAAACTATGATAGCAATGAGAGAGATTATATGGGAACTCTCTATAGTTTTTGTTCAACTTTTTTTTTAAATGTAAAACTGATCTAAAAACAAAACAAAATAAAACAGAAAACAGGTGATGAGCCTTATTTGGCCCATGGGCTATAGTTTGCCGATCCTTGTTCTAAAGAATGAAAACAACATCCAAAAACACTTGGAGTTTATAAAGTTGTCCTTGTGAATGTCACTAACTTTGCAGAAATGCATTCAATATGGCTTTCAGAATTTTGGTTGGAAAAGCAGTCGTGTCCTGATAACCCTCCTGCAAATTTCACTCATACTCTTATTTCTATAGCAGAAAGTTATATATTACACCATCTCCTTTTCATACATGCCAACGGTTCAGCCTATCCTTCTTGCCCTAGCATAAGGGGACTTCCCTGCAACCCAGCAGAGCCCTATGCTGGAGAGCCTACCATATCTTATCATGAGCACAAGCAGAGCTTAGGTTATATCTCACCTAGGCTGCTCGAAAATTTTCCATGTGATTGGATATTTTATGGCTCTCTTTAATAGTCTCATAGTTTAAACTTTAGAAAACTTTATCTTCTAGAGTTTTCACCTGTTACGTTACCATCAGTAACACAGGAATTAAGCCTAGCATTTTTTGCAAAAGTGTTATAAACTTAACCTTCCTCAATCTTTTTTTTTTTTCTGAAACAGAGTCTCACTTTGTTGCCTGGGCTAGAGTGAGTGCCATGACATCAGTCTAGCTCACAGCAACCTCAAACTCCTGGGCTCAAGCAATCCTTCTGCCTCAGCCTCCTGAGTAGCTGGGACTACAGGTATGCGCCACTATGCCCGGCTAATTTATATATATATATAAATATATATATAATAAATATATATTTATTATATATAAATATGTATATAATAAATATTTATATAATATAAATATATATATATATTTAGTTGTCCAGCTAATTTCTTTCTATTTTTTTTAGTAGAGACGGGGTCTCACTATTGCTCAGGCTGGTCTCGAACTCCTGAGCTCAAACGATCCACCGGCCTCGGCCTCCCAGAGTGCTAGGATTACAGGCGTGAGCCACCACGCCTGACCTACCTTCCTCAATCTTTAAGGATACATACAGTAGGAATGATTATTACATTTTAAGATACTAACTGAATTAGTTTTACTCAAAATGATACATGTATTCTTGGTAACAATACCATTGATAATCTGTTTGGTACTTAATGTAACATTCAAAACATATGTCCAATGGTGTCATTATTATTCTATATATTCAATTGTTTTTGTTTGTGTTTCAAAATGGGAGCAATAAAATTTACTTGCACTGCAATCATGGATGCAACTATGACTTTTTATTTTCTCATAATTTGCCATAAATCATAAAAATATAATGCCTATAAAGGCCCGGCTGTCCTTTTTGGGAAAAGTTGGCTTTTTATTCTTGTATAGTGGGATCTATCAAGAGTCAAGAGTAGAATTTTAGCTAACGTGGCATCCCTTTGCTGCTAAATGATATAGGACGTGTAAAAGCCTTTTTTCCTTAGGACAATCTATAACTGATCTGGGAATCATAATATGCATATTTTTGTCTCTTTTATGTTATTTTCAACAGAGAGTATACTCGTTAAAAATGGTAAAGCAGTTGACCTTAAACCATTTAGCTTAAGGATCAGATTAATTAGCTTCTACAGATAGGATGGCTGAGTTGCAATGAAAGGCTTAATGTAATATCTGTACCCACAAGCTATTTTCAGTTTAAAAAGACTGACAGCTTTCTTTCCTGACTGTGTCTGTAACTAGGCCAATAGCCATTTTGAAAAGTGGTGAATATATATATTGTGGAGAGGATAGAATGGAAAAGAGAGAACCCATAAAATTCTCTTTTAAGTAGAAGCAGCAGCATCTGAGTTACAAATTGAGTTTGTCAAGTGATCTATTCTTGAGAAAATATAAATAATCTTTAGAGGAGTAATAGACACATGTCTGACCACCAGCTATTTACCACATACAGTGCTCTCACAGAAGCCAATACATAAACAAAGCAAGGTTAAATACATCAACGAGAACCCCAGTGCCATATAACTACAGTCTGTACCAATATCTTTTTTTTTTTTTTTTGTCTCTGATTTTTGTGTGTGGGAGGAAGGCAAGGAGGGACTCAGAGATTGCAAGGAGAATTTTGCCTTGTTATTTTTCTGATTTAATGTTCAGCATCTGGTCCACCTGCTGCTGTGCATGAGCTACGGTAATCCGACACTGATCATGGAATGCTGATTGAAAAATAATGGAGAAGACTTTAGATTGAAATTCTTTGCAGGGAAACTAACAACATTCATCCTTATTAATACCAGTCAACAACTAACCAAATTTTTGTTTTTGAACTATTTTAACAGATGGCTGCTTTATGCTGTTTCATATATATTTCATAGCTCACAAACAGTACTCATTTGCATTTTCTTTACATCTTAGAAAATAATTGCTGTGGTTCTTCACTTTTATTCCCTTCTGTATTTCAGTTTCCATGTTGAAATTTTAGTTTAGCCTTTTTCTACTTTACAGTGGCAAGCTTAGAATAAGTTAATAATAATTAAGTGTGGGCCAGGAGCATATGTAGTTTTCAACATGTGCCTTGGAAGCTCAAGTTGCCTAAGGAAAACACTCCACTCATTTCTTCAACTGCAAAATGTGAGATTCTGTGTTTCCCAGAGTATCTACTTATATAAGAAAACTTTTCAAAAGTTAGAAAAAATTTTGAGGCAATAATGCGACTTTCTCTAATAATGACGGTGATTTTTTTATAACTGCAAACAGATATTTAAGCAATTATGACAAAGTCACACCTCTGAGGTGCTTATAGGGCAAAGTTTTCCAATGTCTCTATGCAATATTGCCATCCTAAAGCTAGAAATCTGACAGGTGTTACAGTTTGACATGGTTCATTATCCCAATCGGTAGATACTTTCCTCTTTTATTGTCTAACATAATCTACTCTAGGAACACCTGAAATATTTTTTTTCCTCTCATTGACAGAGCTTTCCTTTAATCCAGGATAATAACTGCTATATGAAAGAAAGAGTAAGCCTTGATTTTTGAGAAGAAACATAAAGGCTTATATTGTGAAAATGTGGTCAATAAATTATTATATTCATTACATTTCTCAAAAAAGAAGAAAATTGATAGCAGGTCTAAGAATACCATAATTGCTGTCTGAAGAAACAGGCAAACTAGTTAACGTAAAAACTAGTTTAATAATTCTGCAGTCAGTTGGTAACATTACAACCAAAGTTACCCGAGTACTCAGAGAACAGAGTTTGTTCTTCTTATGCTCTCCATACAAAAACAAAAACAAGCCTGGTGTGGTAGATTGGTTAAATTAATGGACCCGAATAATGGCTTCCTTACACCCACATTTTCCCTTAACTGTAGTCCCCGCCCACTCTGACTCTGGGCTTGGCCATTTGGCTTGTTTTGCCTAACGGGACGTTAGTCACTGTACTGCAAGCAGAGGCTAGAAAGGGGCATGCATGTTTCCACTTCCTCTCTTGTATAATTGGGCCAGCCCACTCCTGGACCCTTACTGCCACCAAATGAACACTACTGGGCCAGTCTGATGAAAAGATATGAGAGACTTACAGATCAAAACTGAGTTAAAGCTAAAGCCGTCACAGTCTAGACATGCTCTAAACAGTTGCTAAAATACCAGCTGACAACAGATGCATGAGCTAGCCCAGCTCAGACAAACCCCAGCCTATACTGGCATAAGTACCCGGCCAACCCATAGACTCAGGAGAAATAATAAATGTATGTATTTTAAACCTCTTTATTTGGGGATGATTTGATATCCAATATTATTATGGCAATAAATAATTGATACATCTGGTCATATTCTGAAAATCTTTCTAAGATTTTACCAAACTACTTTTTAACTGAACATGTTAAATAACTGAATATAATAATTTTCTCCACTTTTCTCTTTCTCCCTCAAAACTTTGAAAGGAAATGTTTCATTACTGCTTTAAATATCTCTCTGTTAGTACGACTGCTTGCATTTCAGAAGTGATATACTGGTTAGCCAAAATTACTTATTCAACTTCCAGGTAAATGTTTGACAGTTCCATTACACCTATTACATAAAAGTAGTCTTAGACCTGAAGAGAAACTTCTAAAAAAGAAGAGGCTTAACCTGAAAAATAAAATACCCATAAGAACTTTGGGTAAACCAAACAAATCAAAAAGCAAAGAAATAAAACTCTTTTCAGGATATTAAATAAGAACTTACAATATGTGCAGTTTCTTGCTACTACATTTTCTCTTTTTGAGTTTTCAATAAAAGTACATTAGTCCATTTTGTGTTGCTATAAAGGAAATACCTGAGGCTGGGTAATTTATGAAGAAAAGAGGTTTATTTGGCTCACAGTTCTTCAGACTGTACAAGAAGCATGTCGCTGGCATCTGCTTCTGGTGAGGGCTTCAGGGAGCTTCCATCAAAGGAGACGGGGAGGGTGCACAAGACTTGCCACATGCCAAGAGAGGGAGCAAGAGAGGGAGGAGGTGGGGCCAGAGTCCTTTAAACAACCAGCTTTCACGTGAACTAATAAAGTCAGAACTCACTCATTATCTTGGGGAAGGCACCAAGACATTTATGAGGAATCTACCCCCCATGACCCAAACACCTCACATCAGTTCCACCTCCAACACTGGGGATCAAATTTCAATATGAGATTTGGAGGGGCCAAACATCCAAACCATATCAGGAAGCTTGACAGCAACTAGAATCAGTCAATCAATTTATTTCTTGTGGTTACAAGTAAAAAGTCATTTGAAAGGGACCCTCTACCTATTGTCAAGTTTTCCGTATCTTTCCCAAGCACAGTACTATGTCAACATTAGTATGCTCATTGAATAAAGTGAAATGATTCAATAAATTATTTCACCTTATTCCTGTGGTATCTTTTCATGGAGGGATAAGAAATTATCAATAGTTATTATATATACATATATACAGGAAATCTGGGACATTGGGGAGGTCATTTGCTTTTTGCTCAACTTCTCAGAATCGTGTTCTTCCCTTTCCTCACAAATCAAATGACATTGCTGGGCAGAGAAATGTTTGGGCAATATGATACCTTTATACGCTGCCCTCAAATAACTATTCTCTCCTCCATATCTCGGTGGGAGTAGAAAACCAGTATGAACCAGAAAATAGAAATCATTTTGGTTTTTTTTCTTATTTTTTTAATTTCAAATTATTAATTAAGGGGGTACAAGTGTTTTTCTTGCATGGATATCTTGTATAATGCTTAAGTCGGAGCTTTTGGTGTGCCCATCAGCGGAACAGTGTTCATTGTACCCAATAGGTAAATTTTTATCCCTCAACCCCACTCCCCACTTCTTGGTTTCTCATGTCCTTATTCTGTTTTTATCTTAAATTCATCAACCCAAATAAAGTTATGTATGGAAATTTAATATGAGAAAGTGATAAATTTTAAAGAGATGTAATATTATTTTTAGTGGGTTTATAGCATGCAGATAGAATGTAGAATAAAAACGAAGAGGTGTGATTGCCACACTAATAGCCATTTCTTATTTCCTTGCTATTGATAATGATACTAGCTACTATATGTCTACTTACTGTATGTCAGACTCTCTGCTAAGTGCTTTCCAGACATTTTATTTAATCCTGCAACAACCATATGATTCAACAGCAAATACAATTAGTTGGTAGATCCAAGAGTCATTTTTCTCTTCCTTTCCCCATACTGTCTTCCACTCTAGTGCTGGCAAAGTGAAATTACTCAATTTTCTAGCCTTCCTTATAACAAGAGATGGCCAGAAGACAAAGTTCCAGCTAATGATACATAATCAAAAGTAGGTTTAGGGGATTTCTAGAAAAGCTTTTGTCTTCGTGATCAAAGTGACCACCATGACTGATGTGATCTCTCCTCCTTTTTCACTGCCTTGAATGTGGATTTGATGTCCAGAGCCATGGTAGCCATCTTGCCACCCCTTGAAAAAGGCCAAGAGGATTATAAAGAAGCCAGCCTTGATAGTATTAAACCAATTCCAGTAGCCATCTACCCCCAGATTTCTTGATGTGAAAGAGAAAATAAGCCCTTGTTTATTAAAGTCACTGTTAGTTAAGTGTTTCATTATTCCAACTTACAAACATACCTGACAGAAATTTCATATCCCATGTTCTTAACCAAGACCAATACTTCCTCTCTCCTTGTATTCAATATTAGACTAGACATTACACCAATAATATATCCTAAACTTCCCAACATGAGTCTTACCCCAGGTTCCAAGTGCACGTAACGTACTGGTTATAAGCCAATAGATTGCTGATTTTAGGACACTCATCAAGAGAAGCAGAGTTAGTAGATGCAATTGCCAAAAGGTTTGCTTTTTATTTGGCCATAACATAGACATAAAGAAAAAAAAAAAAACACACAGACCAAGACTGACACCAAAATATAAAATATAGGACTTTCTGACAGCATATTTCCTGGGAGCAGGCCTTTCATTCATCCTTTTATTTCTGAAGGCTCTGTAATCCTCAAGCTGCTCCTAATTTAGAAAACTTTGGAAGCACTGGAATGATTTACTAAGAAATATGAGTTATGAGGACAATTGAAGCAAAACTGCATTTTACTTTCTGTGATTTTAGTATCCTAGAAAGAGACCAGGCTTTGTAGTCAGGTAAACACCTGGGGTGATTTATTTAACACGCTTGTGTTTCAGGATACCCATCTGTAATTCACAGGTAAGTTGCAGACTAGATATATCACTTCTGTGAAGTGCTTGGTACAGACCACAGCATATATTAATTCAGTAAAAGATTGACTTTTTAAAAAAATTTGATTATCTTTCTGATATATTGCCTTATTTATATAAATATCATTGGATAAAATCAGAATAAGAAATACCACAGTATGTTCAACCAGTCTCATACTTACTAAAAATTATTTCCTACTCAAATAGAAATAAAACCTTTTTTTTTTCCAACCTGTAATCTGTAAGTGTGAGGCAAGGATATTGTGGTGAGAGCAGTCATTGATCCAGATGAGATTCCTGACCAGTTGGAGCAAACACTGGGTGAACTCCAAGTTCAATGAGAGCTGAGAAAATAAAACCAAACCTCAGCAACTTCTGTTTGCTCCATCTGTCTAAAATGTGAAGAAAGTGTAAATGTGGTGTCCTGTTAGCCTTTGTTTTATTTTTTTAGCAAATGTGAAATTGATCAAGGAATCTGTGGTACATTTCACAGCCTGGGTCACAAAATGTTAGCTATAAATGAAAAACAAGCTCTTACACCATCTTTATAGTCTTTCTCCCCCCTAGACTGTTCGTGTAACAAGTATTTGAATTCCTTCTGTTTGTTAGGCACTGAAGATGCAAAGATTAATAAGATACAGCTCCTGCCCCCATAAAGAACTCCCAATCTGGTTTGAATGAGAAGCCTTTAAAAACTGGTTTCTGGGGCAACCATGATGGAAAGCAATGGAGGCTGAGAATGAGTTATTTTTAGAGATTGTGGAAAATAAATGCTTTACAGCTCAAGTTACTTATCATTGCTATGTCAGGAAAGGTCTCCTTTTGCTGTGCCTCCCTCAGAAAGCTTCTCCATGTGAGTTCCAAGGCTGGCAGACTGCAGCAAGGCAGACAAGATTATCCAGGCTTTAGCCTTAGATTGAACTAAGATTATAAAACCAGCATGAGAAAATAAAGAAAATTAAGAATGGGTCATCTGTTCCATGGAGCCTGACTCAGAAATGCTAAATGTCTACTCCGCCAAGCAGCCCAGGTGGGCATCCTGGGAGCCTAGCTTATGTCCCCATGTGGAATCTCATGGTGAGCAGGAATGATGGAAATTGTGCCCCGATAACAAATTGGAAAGCTGTCTATTTGCCAAACCCAATCAATTATATTTCATCTGCGGCTACTGCACTTCCATCTCCTTGCAACAGCTGAGTGAACAGAGATGGAGGAGTAATAATGAGACAGACATGAAAGTAAGTAATCATATTGCATTAATGGGGAATGAATTGACCATGGTCCCAGAATCAAATGCTCACAGAAAACTTCTCAGAAGACTTTTCACATGCTGTCACTGAAGGAGAATATAGAGATTGTAGAGATTCCACGGAGCTGGAGCATGGAAGGGGGAAAGCCAAGAAGAGAGTACGCTGGCCAATGGAAGAGCACATGAAGTGCAGAGAGGTAGGAAGTGACTAACGTGCTCTGGAAAAGATAAATAATTTGCCATAACTGGAGTGCCGGTGCTCTGTATGTGTGAAAGGTGAGAGAAGCCATCAATCCTGATGAGACATCCCTAACTGAGCTGATCATACACAATATATACATGTATCAAGACATCACACTGTACCCTGTAAGTGTGCACAATCATTATTTATCATTTAAGAAATACTCACGCCTGTAATCCTAGCACTCTGGGAGGCCGAGGCGGGCGGATTGTTTGAGTTCAGGAGTTCGAAACCAGCCTGAGCAAGAGCGAGACCCCGTCTCTACTAAAAAGAGAAAGAAACTAATCGGACAACTAAAAATACATAGAAAAAATTAGCCGGGCGTGGTGGTGCATGCCTGTAGTACCAGCTACTCGGGAGGCTGAGACAGTAGGATTGCTTGAGCCCAGGAGTTTGAGGTTGCTGTGAGCTAGGCTGATGCCACGGTACTCTAGCCTGGGCAACACAGTGAGACTCTGTCTCAAAAAATAAATAAATAAATAAATAAATAAATATTTTAATGTGTGGTGAAAAAAAAAAAAGTTAAATCCAGATTGGAAATGCCCTTTTATGCCTGATTAAAGAGTCAGACCAGCCATAGGCTGATGCAACTCAAATTTGCTGCCCTATAAAGACATAATAGGGAGATTTTACATTTTAAAAATCCATACTTTTGTTTTCTCCTGAAAATTCAGATGTGTTAACAAGCATGGAGGTAAGGTACGATAGCCTTTTAGTGATCCAGTTGGCTGCAGGCCATGCCTGGCCCACTTCACTCATTATTCCTTCCTGCCTGGCCCTGGAAGGCAAGTGAATTTTTTACTGTTGTGCTCAGTGATGAATAGATAGACAAAATGTTTTAACAAGAGACTGATAAGATTACATTAGTTATATGTTCAATAAAGTCAGCAAATAAAGAAGGGATACCACACAAACTCTACTAACCCCAGCTAGCATTCTAATAGTTTAAAAATCCCTCACTGTTGCCTAGGCAATTTTTAACAGACCTCTGAAATTCAGCTCCCTTGCTACTAACTTCCCCTTTTCCTCTCCTTTAGTAAAAGGATTTTCAAATCATAGCGTCCATCCCCAGAAAGCTAAAGGAGATAAATTATTTTATTGCTTTAAACACCTTTAAATAATTCAAATCAAAGCACACAGTGAACTTCATGTCACTCATCTATGATGTTTTAATGAACATTAAATACCTAGCTTTGCTCCAGTAACTTAAGTAAAAGTTGATCCTAAATTTGTGATGTTTGCAAAGCCCTTCAGCATGTATGTTGCTGTGGCATGTGGCCTCACTACTTGAAGGTGGCTTAGTTTTGCCAAGTCAGAGGTAAGTTGAGTTTACTAATATCAGCAGACATCATTGCAGTGCACTGAATTAAAACCAAATTAATATTTTATCCTCAGGTAACTCTTACTATAATCCAGGAAGTCTTCTTGAAAGAGATTTATTAAAAGAACTAGGAGTTGGGTTGATTTAATTTAGCTTTTCTTTTATTAAGTTTACTAATCAAAGCTGCTTAGAGATTCTCCAAGATACATACCTAAGATGTAGAAAAATGTAAAATTTCTGGAGGAATTGAGGTCACAAAATCCTCTAAAGTAAAATACTGGCCAATGGGAATTATAAACAGATATTTCTTGTGCCATGATAATGAACACAAGGTAGATAAAAATGATTGACAAATGGGTAGAAGATCTCTAATATTTTCTGAGTACCTCTACATGTCAGGTACTATTTGAGACCTTTCATGTACTAAACATCTAACCCCTACAATAAACCTATGTAAGGTTATTGTCCTCACTTTACAGGTGCTAAGCCCCAGAGAGGTTAAGCAACATATGTAAGATCATCACACAGCTGCAAATGACTCTGAATTTTGAACCTAAGACTTGTCAGATTCCAAAGCTACACTTTGGAGAGAAAGTAAACACTTAAAATGATCAAGAGTTGTACCAAGCATTATCCAATCCTGCCGAAGGACTCTGCTAACCTCAGGTGTTTGGGAGAATCTGAAGCTAGATGCACACATTGAGGAAGGGAGGTTCATGGGTCCCCTATATTAATTCTTCTGTTAAGGACTGCTCCTGCAAGGTTACGTAAACTATCACAGACACACACAGACACACACACACGCACACCCCAGTCTGACAGCAGTGCTATATGTTTAGGAAGTTGTGAGAGGGTGGGCCATTACTTCCACCCAAAGATTTAAGCCATCTTTAAAAAATATCAAATGTTGGGCACCTGGACAGCCAGTGCCCCTTTCACTGGCATCGATAAATATACAAGATCCTACTATAAGAAACTGTAATAAATACACTCACATGCTGTTAATCTTTGTCAACATTCTGACCTCAGTTATGCACCAGAAGCCACTGGTAATCTTCTGAAAAGGAATCCTTAAACCAGAGACTCTCTTCACTTATTTTTTAAATATTTTACTAAGTTTGAAGAAGAGCTGGCAAAACACTCCACCATAGTGGCAATAACTCCACCCTGATAGCCTCATATGCAAAGGAAGCAACCAATAAGACTTAAGGGTAAGGATCATGAAACTGTGGGACAAGATGGGTGTGATGATAGCATGAAGGACACAATGACTGCCTGATGTTCAGGAGGAGGGGGAGCTAATCTGCACAGGCCGGGAAACCAAAAGCCTCCCATTGGGTTCATCCAAACCTCTTTAAGTGAAGATCAGGTCACATCAGAAAAGCCCAAAGAGAGATTCTGAAAGAGCTGTTCTATTCCTGATGCTTTCATTTCATTTATGGAGTCACACAGGTGCATACCTACTTTCAAAGGTTGCTACCTGCCTAGTATGAAAAAGCAGAAAGAGCAGAAAATAATATCCTCCAAAAAAAAAAAAAATCCAGCAACTAGTAATAGTAGTTATCAGAATTTTAAGTGGAATCATTATTCTACTCGATGTCAACAGCTCTGCTGTAGATGGGCATGTTTCCAGACTTGACGCATATTTTATATCCAGCTTCCACAATTTTTCCTAGTTACCATAGCATGTGCAGGAAACACTTATCTTCCTGCTCATATATTTTCTTAGATTTTAAACTCCTAGAGGCAATGATATATTTTGCACTCAATTTTATATAACCTGCTGCACTTTCTTTTAAATAATAACTCATGGCTTTTATGAAGCAGATTATATATTTCCATCCAGTGCTTTCATTATATCATTTTATTTGACTCTCATTGTCTTGTGAGGAAAAGCAGGATGACTTTATCCCAATTTTACAAATAAAGCTTAGAAAGAAGATAGTTTCCCAAGAACGCACAGCTATTCAACAGGAAGGTTGAGGCAAAAACCTGAATCTTTTGATCTATGGATAAATGCATCTAATTTTTAGATTCATTTATTTTCAAAGAAGAAAAAAGCTGCAATGATTTTCACATAATCTTCTTAAGTTTACTCGGCCTAAATCATGGATCAAACACTGGGAATCCATGAGCAAAAGTCTCTAAGATACATGTTGCTTAGCCAGATACTGTTTTAAAGCACAGTATAACAAACAGCTAAACTAGTTGGCAGAAATGTGAGTTGGATAGTTCTGCTGACGAAGGAGTCCATTTTGATTGGGTGTATGTTAATTTTTAATTAATATAATGGTCTGTAGAACGGCTTAAAAATAAAATAAAATAAAAGTCGTTGTTATGGACTAAATGTTTGTTTATGTCCCCCAAAATTCCTGTTGAAAACCTAACTCTCGGTGTGATGATATTTGGAGAAGAGTCCTTTGGGAGGTGACTAAGGTTAAATCAGACCATGAGAGAGGGGTGTTGGTGGCAGGATTAATGTCCTTATTAAAAAGGGAAGAGACAGGGTATCTCTTTCTGCTGGCAGCCTGATCTCAGACTTTCAACTTCCAGAACTGTAAGAAATAAATGTCTGTTGTTTAAGCCGCCCAGTCTATGGTACTCTGTTCTAGCAGAATGAGCAAAGTGAAAGGATCATGAAAATGGACAGGTATCATGCATGGTCACAAAATAAGCAGCTTAGCACCAATTCCTTACACCAAGTGGCCTCTGTCATTATTTGAAATTATAATCCTGTCCCTCATATGATAGTTTGCCCTTAGTGTCTTGTAGAAGACGCTACACTGAAAATCCTGTTTTTCATAAGGCATAGCTCCTAAAATGCTAACAATAAGGAATTTTTCAAAACAAAGGTAAAATATAGATCAACTGAATAATATTGTCTAATTAGGTCCTTCAGATGTTTGCTTCAGTATGCCATTCACTGTTCAATAAGATGTCACAAAATTGGTATTCTTCAAAGTAAAAGCAAAAAAACCTGAAAATAGACCATCTTGGAGACACTCTTAAAGACATATAATACTTAAACACACTGCTTACTGCAGTATTGATATGTATTAGTAGCATTAATACATTTCCAGGGGGAAAAATATAAGTATATAAACATAATAAGCACAAGTGTCAAGGTTCCAAAGGGATGGATGGGTCGAATATGTCTTTGTGGATTCTTGAACCTTAACATGTACGTAAACTGGTAGAATTTCTAAATTAAATGCCTGTGCTTAGTCATTCCACCAGGAATAAAGACAGAAAGGTGAATGAAGTCTCTGCGAATTACCGAAATGGGCTGGTTAGTAAAAGGCTAGGTTAAATCCCATGCCTGCTTTTCCTGGGAGGCCAGTTTTTTCCCCTGGGACCAAAATCCACTTTTACTGATTCTGTATTCAATATTTATTATAAAATATTAACTGAACACTTACTTCTGGGCATCGTCCTCGACACTAAGAACAGAGTAGTGAACAAGACAGAGAATGTCCTTGGCCTAATAGAACTTACATTCTAATGAAATAAAGAGCTAACCAAAAAAGTACACAAATAAATAGGAACCTTTATAAGGATGGTAATTTTTGTGAAAGAAATATAACAAATTCATTCGACAGGGAGTGTCCTGGCTGGGATGTATACAGATAACCTGATATTAGCACTGTCCTAAACTCCTATATTCTTTCGTTTTCTGTCAATACTTTTTCTGATGACTATAAGAAAACATAATCATAGTTGTCCTGGGGCCAGAATCTCAGAAATTATTAACATCATTTAAAACATTACACTGCACAGAATATATTTACATACATAATCACATTGAGTCCTCATACTCTAGGATATAAGCAGAGTAGACATTTATCATTTTGGGGTCTCTTGGCTCACTTTCACCATCCAAACCCCACTCTTATCTCCTTTTATGGAATTCTCTGTCTCCCATTTTTTGTAGTCTGGGAGGGATTATAAATTGCAATGTCTGTCTCCCATTATGAAACCAAATTGACTAGAGTATTCCACCCTATCCTGGTACATGCAGCAGTTGAAAGCATGAGCTAAGATTGGTCAAACATATGCTCTCTCAGGGAAATTTTAATCTTTAATGCAAGAATGGAAAAAATAAAAGTGGCTGGACATTGTTCACTCTGATTCTGTGGCATCAATCAAACTCTCCCTGCTACCAGATGAGTCCTCTAATTCCTACTTTCTAACCTTCAGAAGAGGCTCTGTTCCATACCATTCTCCAACCTTCCCTTTGATTTCCTGACCCCTAGGTAAACTTTCAGTTAATACCCTTTACTTGAGTTACCCATAGTATCTGCAACCAAAGACTCCCAAATAATAAATTAGATTATTATGCTCATTTTGCCAATGAGACTGAGAAGAGTTACCTGTCTAAAGTGATACTGTTACAGAGTATTTGAGCTGGAATTTGAACCTAGGTCTTCTTATGCAAACGTAGTATTTACTTTGTGACATTCCAGCCAATAAAGTGTATCAGAAATCTAAAGACTATAAATTGAAAACACTCATTTCCTCTTCTTCTCTCTCTCTCTTTTTTATTTAATGAGTAAGCCTGAGCAAGAGCGAGACCCTGTCTCTACCTAAAAGAGAAAAAAGTAGCCGTACATGGTGGTGTGCTCCTGTAGTCCCAGATAATCAGGAGGCTGAAACAGGAGTTTGAGGTTGCAGTGATCTGTGATGACGCGACTGCACTCACTCTACCTTGGGCGACAGAGTGAGATGCTATCTCAGAAAAAAAAAACGGTGAAGTAATTTTGAAAACATAAACCTAGAAGGATAAAAAAAATAAAGGGGATTGTAATAAAGTTGTAGAAACCTAAGAGTAGAAGGATGAACGGCACACACAAGAAAACTAAATCCTAAGCCAGTAGCGAGACAGCTGAAAAGCAACCCGATTAGTACTACAGAATCCATCAAAAATATGTATGTTGTTTGCACATATTACTTTTAGAAGTGAATGTAAAAGTGTGGCTAAAAATTGAAGAATGGTCAGAAACTATAAAAAGAAATTAAACTTCAGATTCCCTTCCCAAGCTGGCAAAGGACTGGAAGTTTATCCTACAGAAAGGTAAAACTGAGCTTCTGAGCTGGTAGACATGGGCCACAAATAAAGGCAAGAATGAGGAAATCCAAAGAATTAAATATAAGATTTTATGGGAACATTAAAATGCATAGCCACCTCCTCAATTCAGCTTCCAGAATGCTAGATGAGGTTAGTGAGGTTAGTATCATGCAGGCAGGAAATAGGAGGAATCTTCACTAGGCCACACAACTAGTCCAAGAAATAAGGTCTAAAGTCACAAACACCAAGTGTTGCCCAGTGAAATGGAGCCCACATTTAAACACACACAATACACACACACCACACACAAACACACACACACACACACACACACACACACACACACACGGGGATCCTCCAATCAGCATTTTAGAGTTAAATGTATGCAGACAGGGAAAGATCACCAAACATCTCAGAAAAGTTTCAAAAATATAAAATATATAGACCAAACACATAAACTGAAAAATGCCTATTTGAAGGAAAACAAAACTGTGCAGAGAAATAAACACTTTGGAAAAACTAGCATTAATACCCTCGGCAAGATATATCCTTGGCAAGATAAAAAGATATTCTCTCAGAAAATCAACCTACCCAAAATAATGATATAACCATGTTGGCTGAATGGGGGGTTATGTTTTTATGCATGCCTATGCAGGGAGGGTGATGGAGGACAGGTAAACTCTCCTCCTCCATGGTGAGAAGAAAATAGACTCTGCTTAAAATTAAAAAATCAATGAATTGTACCACAAGTCATTATTCGGAAGTGTAAAAGTACTTTCCTTTAAAGGTTGTTGAAAACAGTTGCCTCCGGAATGCAGGAAATGAGCAGGAGAACCTAGAGGCAGACATTCTTCCAAAGCTTTGTAGAACTTTGTGAGTCTTTACACTAGGTGCTGGGAAAAAAATAAAAAACTTTAATAAAAATAAAAATTAAATTAAAAACAGTCAACTAACTATTAGGCATGCAGCCTTTGCCAGACCCCTAGGGAGATAAAGGAATGTAATGCAAGAGAGGGACAAAGGTCCCTCCTTACAAGGAGGAGTTGCAGGATGTGATCCATGCAGGGGGTCTAGGAACTAGCTGTTTGATAAGAATTCAGTACAGTGGCTGTTCTGGTCCAGTTACT
>RJWJ010036605.1:0-15994 GCA_004363605.1 Indri indri | reverse complement strand
TGGGACTACAGGCATGCGCCACCATGCCCGGCTAATTTTTTCTATATATATTTTTAGCTGTCCAATTAATTTCTTTCTATTTTTGGTAGAGACGGGGTCTCGCTCTTGCTCAGGCTGGTTTCGAACTCCTGAGCTCAGAACGATCCGCCCACCTCGGCCTCCCAGAGTGCTAGGATTACAGGCGTGAGCCACCGCGCCCGGCCCCCTAACCATATCTTGAGTGTAGAGCCACGTCTCCTGTGATAATCCCTCTCCACAGAAAGGCAGGAAACCGACGCCTGGACTTTGACACCCTGCCGCCACTTTTCTTATCAACTGACACCGTCACTATTTTTTTTTCTCTCTGTCCCCCGGGAAATCCGCAGTCCCCTTGGTCTCAGGGCTGGCGCCCCTTCTCTTTCCTTGGGATGCGTGGGATGCCACGCGTCTCCCTGCTCCCCCTCTCTTTCCTCTCTCACTCTCTCTCTCCTCTAAGAAGATAAAATAAACTTTCTTACTTTATGTATCCTAATCTCCGCATGGGCACCTGCTAGGCGCTCCACCCCAGCAGTTATCCTGTGGGCTTTCCTGCAGGGCTGTGGATTGGCTGGTCTGAAGAAAACATGTGCAAGACGGGAACTTACTTACACGACTCTGGGCTTACCGTTGGGTTTTGTCGTGGTCAGCAGCTGTGGGCTGTGCTGGGTTTGAGTCAGATGAGGAAGGCTGCACATGAGCAGGCTGATGGCAGCCACCACGAGGACAAGGGCAGGGGACGTTCTAACCAGGCCTCAGGTGACTGGGTGCTGCTGGTTTCGAACAACTGATGTCAGGCCTAAAAATGCAGGCTGAGGCAGCAACTGTATTAAATAAATTTATGACACTATTCTGCCCAGGGATCTCAAAGACCTTCTTCTACTGTAATTTCTATGTTATCATCAGAACGATTTATTGAAATAATATTTTGTAATGAATACACATTTCACCAAGTTAATTTAGGTGTATATGTATATATGTATGTATATGTATGTGTATATATATTAACATATGACAAATTCAGTAGGATTTTTAATATGTGTGCTTAAAATGTTATTTTAAAATAACAAGATTATTTAAAATATTGTTAAATAATGAATGGTCGTGAAACTCTTGTTCACACTTGCGGATAATAATAATGGCCATCATTATTCCACTCTCGCTAAGCACTTTACAAACAGTGCCTCACTGAACTGTCACACAGCCTCAAGAAATAGGCGTTTGCTTCTGCGTCTCACATGATTGAGGGAGGCTTAGACACCGCAGACCGAGCCGCAGGCCGAGGTCACAAAGCTACTGGGTGCTAACGCTGGAACTGGAGCTCAGTAACTCTGGATCAAAGTCCACCTTCTGACCCAGGTGGTCTGCCGTCTTTGCCCCACTCAGTGGTTTGTAACCCTGCTGCACATTAAAATCACTGGAAAACTTGGAACAAAAGTACCGGTGCCAAATTGCAATTAATCCAGACAAATTGCATCAGAATCTTTGGGAGTGGTGCCCAAGCATTTGTATGTTATAATTCCTAAGTAATTGTCATGTGCAGCCACACTTGAGAATGACTGCTGTAATTATTAACCGATGTGGCTGAGGAAATAGTCTAGATTTGTCATGTTCCATGCTATTCGTATCCCAACCTACATGTTGGGACAAATCCCTTTCTCTCAGTTCAGTCTGGCGTTCTCATTACTAATCACACACACACCCCTTAACTCAGAATCTCTCTTCACACAAGCAGTCGCAGGTGTGCCGGGCCCAAATTGGGGCATATCATCTGGATGTCAAGGTCAGACACAAAGGTGGACCGTCACTCGTCTAAACACTGCAGTGGGCCGAGTCATGAAAGATGATTTGAAAGGCAAATCTTGGAGAGACTGAATCAAAAGTTTGGCAGAGAGTCTTCCATCCAAAGAAGCGAGACAGAACCTGGGGCAGGGAATCTGGGAATGGGGACCAGTTGGTTTGGAAGAAGGATCTTAACAGAGGTCTGGTGATATTGGACGTGGGTTGAAAGGGAACCATAAATGCAGAGGTCACAAAGTGTTTTGTTGGCCTAGCACCAACCTTTAACAAAATTTGAGTGAAAGTTAAAAAACCAGGAGGTCGCACATACAAATCGAGATTCTGGCTTAAAATATGTGAGGACTTGGTGACAGTAGGCCTTTGTTCCCACAGGGCCACGATCAGTGACCCTGGGTATCGGAGGCCTCCGGTGTCCATGGGATGGGGGTGTCCAGTCTCCACAGCCCCCACAGGGGCTCTGACTGCCAATATTGACATGGATTGATATTGGTGGTTTCTGATTTAGGATTCCAAACCAGTCTGGATACGAAGTAGTCACGGAATACCAAGTTTTCATTCACTGATTTCTGTGGTCACCTTTGCTTCCCTACCTGTGTCCCTGTAAGACGTCCCGGCTGCCATCTCATCAGGGAGCGGGACTGGCTGCCCAGCGCACACCTGGTTCTCCTCTTTCATGTCAGTCTGCATTCTGCCCTGGTGTGTTCTCTCCTGCTCTCCGGCTCCCTGCGCGGCCAGCATTTGGTGGCCAGAGCCCCTGTCTGCTCAGAGTCTGGGCAGGGGACGGACACACCATGGGACTTCGGTGTCATGCCACAGCTAGCCCTGACTCTATGGCAACAGATGCCGGCGGAGGCGGGATCACTGCTTCATAGCGCGCTCCGACCTCGCAGGCCGCCCCGACATCTGCTTTTCCTTTTCTTAACCACCTTCCCTAGTAAAGTGAACTTTTATAGGCAAATTCCTTGAAAAAGTCAAATGAACTTCTAACTATGCCTCTCAAGGGTATTTTGTGTTCTTATTTTTTGTTTTTGACCTGGCCTATTTTCCTGAAGGTTTATTTCCCGAATTTTCCTTAAAGACATTATAATCAACTTCCTTCAATTTGGCCAACCAGCTTAGGGAAAGGTCTGAGTGTTCTGAACTTTGCACTCCTGGTAAGTAGGGCTTGTCCTCCCTAAAGACACCGGTAATAGCAGAGGAAAGGAGAGCAGATATTTCCATAAAGAACGTTTTCTCCTGGGAGAGCTCGGAGTCTCTTTACTTGTTGCAAAAATAAATAGCAATTAAACAAACACACCAATAAAAAGAAAAATCCCAGAGAAAATTGGAATGTATAAATTGTTGCAATTTACAGGTTAAAAAGTTTAAAGCCTTATGATCGTGTGCTAAACAGTTATTTTATTTACGCTTTTATGTATTCCAAGTGTTAAAAAAATACCCCAAACTTGGATATAAAATAAAAAGATGACCATGTCCTTTTATCGCCACAGTTGAGCGCTGTGTGGGGCGCTGTACCTTTGTTTCAGTCTACTGTTGACTATTGGCGAGGGCCCAGATTCCGTGAAATTAGCTGTTAGCTTACAGATTGATAAGGTAGAAATGATTTTTTTCTAGTAGAGAGGTAACATAATTTCTCTCCTTTAGAAAAGATAACCACAAGATTATGGTTTCATTGCCCTGTGGCCAGCGACCAGTTTGATGTCTAACCTGACCTCTCATTCCAGCATTCTTTCTTTCGGTGCCTGTAAACACTCGGTCTTTCCAATTCCCTTTGAATCAACTTTACAATTCTGTGCGTTCTTTCATTAATGAGTAAAATACATTTTTGAAGCATGTTCATTCTATATTTGTGTGAGAGTCATGTCTTTAACTTTTTAGAAATTATACTCTGACACTGACCTTATCCCCAAAGGAAGGTTAGGTGGCCCCAATCTCCTATTCACACTGGAGCTTCTTTCCTTGGTTGCTGTGGGTGGCAACAGGCAAAGCTTTTGTGGTTGATGTGTAAGATTCAAATTTGTTGAGGAAGAGAAAACTTATAAGTTAAGCTCCAATTTAGGGGAAGAAAAACCAGATGAAATTATTTGCTGATAAAGCAAAAGCCATTTAACGATGTCTCTGCTCATTGCGAACATGACCTCTGTGGCTGCCATGCTAATCACAGGGTGACTTGTGCCGAGGGAAGCAGAATATTTGCTACGTTTCTCTGACACTTTGTCTTTCTGAGGTTCTCTTTATTCCTCCTCTTCCATTTCTATGCATCGCAGGGTCTGAGGGGGGAAGACTTGGCCATCGGCCTATGTCACTAGAGAGTATCAATGAAGTCTAATAAAGATGTTCCTGAAAGGTTAGGTATAAATTCAATTTTTAAAAATCTTATTTCAGTCGGGCATGGTGGTGCATGCCTGCAGTCCCAGCTACTTAGGAGGCTGAGGTGGGAGAATTGCTTGAGCCCAGGAGTTCAAATCCAGCCTGGGGAACACAGTGAGATCCCATCTCTAAAAAAAAAAAAAATCTTATTTCAAATGAGCTGTATGTTTGCTCTATTATAAAGAAAATGGATTATTTAATAATTGTGAAGAAACTACTGTTTGGCTCTATTCTAACATGGCATTAGTGTTTTTAAAAATTATTATTAGTTTTTAGAGACAGGGCCTGACTCTATTGCCCAGGCTAGAGTGCAATGTTGCAATCATAGCTCACTATAGCCTCAAACTCCTGGGCTCCAGAGATCCTCCTGCCTCAGCCCCCTAAGTAGCTTGGACTACAGGTGTGTGCCTCCATGCCCAGCTGGTTCTGTTTAAATATCTTTAAATGCATTATTTAGGGAAAAATATGTCATCTCTTGTAAGTATTGAGATAGGCTTGGAGAGTAAAACGGTAATGAATTATCTATGAAATGATATAATAAAAAGCAAAGTGCTTTGCAAGCTATGTGGTACTCTATTTCATACAAATGCTGTTTATCGATAACAATAATTATAATGTAACCTGAATGTCCCGAAGTCTATAGAAAACTGAGTGTCACCTTTCCTTTTATATCCAAACAAAATAACTTAAGTCCGCACCTCAGGTTTGATTTTAATAAGTTCAGTCCCCTCCTGAATATTTCTGAGACTTTCCGGACAGCATTTCTCAACTGCAAACTCGAGTTGTCAGATGATTCTAGACTAGTTTTGGTGGTTGGGTTCTTGCTCTGGTTTTGCTATACTTCTTTACTGCTTTCTGTTTTTATGTGGTCCGATTCATCCACCAAAATTGTCACAGCCCTTCCTTTATTTCTTAAGAAGATGCTAAAATAAATCTGAGACTAATTTAGCAGTTAATAAAGGTTCCGTTGGAGGACAATGGAGAGGAATTAAGATATAAAACAGGAAACGACTCAAAATACTCTCTCCTCAGAGACCAGCCTTTTAGATTATCATGAAGAGAACCTTAGTTCTCTTTTGCTGGTCACCTCCATTCTAGGGACTGCCTCAGGGTTACCTATCATAACCAACAACTCACTAGAAATCTGGTTCCCTAAACAAAGGACCAACTCCTTCTCTTGAGAGCGCCCCTCGCTCTCCTCTAAAGAATGTGGAAGTTGCTCTAGCAGTTTCTCCTTCCTTCTGCACTAAGAATGTCACCTGTGGAGACCCAGACCAATCGCCAAGCTGGGGAAGACCTCGAAGCCAACTTTTAGAATATGCAACTCTCCCTCTGAACGGATTTGGTTTACATATATTGACCAAGCATTTAGAAACCTTACTAAATTTGGTCATTAAATATGTTATTTTGAATATTTTATGTAAACAATCATATTATTTTCAAATGAGAGTTTTACATTTCTCTGTATAGACTGTGTAACTTTTGTTTATTTTTCTGGCCTTATTACAGCGACTAAGACAGCCGGTTCCGAGGTGAAAGGGGGACAATCACGGACATCCTCGTCTGGTGCTGACAGTCAGGGGACAGTGTGCAATATTTCAACTGTAAGTGTATTTTTTTAGCTGTAGGTTTTTAGATCTACCTTTTATGAGAGTGAGGAAGTTTCCTTCTAGTTATAGTTTGTTCAGGATTTTTTATTATGAACATGTATAGAATTTTATCAAACACCTTTTCTGAATCAATTGAGATGATTATATATTTGTTCTTTATGCTGTTAATGCGGTGACTCGCACTGATTGAATTTTGAGTGTGAAATCAATTGTACATTCCCCAGGTAAACCACACTTGCTGGACTTGATTTGTTATGATTTTGTTTTTCATGTTTGCATCTTAGTCTGACAGAAATTGGCCTATAATTCTACTTTCTTGTAATATTCTTGACAGATTATGGTATCAAGACCTCATAAAACAAGTTGGAAAGTATTCCCTTGTTCTCAGTTTTCTAAAAGAGTTCATATAAGACAGGTGTGATTTCTTCCTTAAAGGTGTGGGAGAATTTGATGGCGACACTACCTGGGACTAGAGTTTTTTTTGTGGAAAAGTTTTTAATTACGGGTTCAATTACTTTGACAGATATAGGATTTAAATGTTCAATTTTTGTGTGACTATTTTGTTAAGTCTTGCCTTTTAAGGAATTTGTCCATTTTATCTAAGTTGTTACAGGTAGGGGCATAAAAATGTTCATAATTCTTTTTATCATCTTTTTAATATATATTGAATCCTGATATTGGCAGTTTGTGCTCTCTTTCTCTGCCTTTCTCTCTTTTTCTTAGTAAGTCATGCTAGAAAGTTGTCAGTTTGATTAGTCTTTCCAAAGAGCCAATGTAGTGGGTTTTCTCTCTTGCTCACCTGCTCCCTGTTTTGTTCCCCTCTGACACCTGCGAGGCGACCACGCTCCCGGCAGCCGGCCAGGGTTCTTTCTTGAAGGGCTCTCAGGGTGGCACATCTCTGTGTCCCCACCACAGCCTAGTCTAGAAAAGAAATCAATTCTCCAAGTATCCATAGCAAGAAGCTAGGAAAAAAAAGTAAATTAAGCACAGATAAAATAGAAGGGTAGAAATAAAGGTAAGAGCAGCAAGCACTGAAGCAGACAGCAGATGCAAACCCAGAGAGATTTTTTTTTTGGGGGGGGGTGCAGAGACTTGGGGTCTGCATGGGGATCTGAGGCCCCCCGGCTAGGCCTGCTGGTTGTGGATGGTTATTATTAAGTTGCATCCATGACTTACAGGCTGATAAGGCAACCTGAAGGCAATTTTTTAAAAAAAACGGAGAGCAATTAACAAACAATTTAAAAAAATTAAGGGTGAGAGTTTGCAAAGAAGTTTCCATGCCTTGCAATAGGCTAACTAGAAAAGGCTGGATTTGATAGCCCCGCCCTATCCCGAGTGCCCCGCCCCCCATTACAAGCTGGCACTCCACCGAGCAGGAGGACAGACGTCTGTCTTCTGCGAGGCAATAGGTGCCCGCCTCGCCTCTGGAGCTGCTCCCCCTGCCCTGGTGCTGCCAGACTTAGAACCAGGGTACGTTGTGTCATAAACCAATCAGGGATGTGCTGGATTGGCTAAGGGAGGACAGGGCCTTAGCCTCGCCAGCAGGGCTCAGCAGGGTGGGACTAGATTCTGAGGGTGCACAACCAAGGGAGGGTGAACGTAACACTGGATAGGAGAGAGTTTCTTGACTTAGGGGAAACTCTCCTGGGATACGGGATGCAACACCTTGGAGATGATGCAAACTTGCTGCTAGGGCGGCTCCTAAAAGCTTGGAAAAAGCAATGTCCCATGCTGAGTAAGGTCGAAATACCTGAATTTCTCTGGGAGATGGTAGAGTGAGCGACTGGACAGCATGAGGAAGTAGGCAAGCTGAAATGTATATTCCGTGAGGCCAGCCAGCCCACGAGCAGCTTGTATTCCACAGGAAGGCCTAGAGAACACCTGTCCGCCAAGGCGCTCCGAATGAGCTGCGAAAGGGTGTCAGTGGTCGACGGCGGCTCCCTCTGCAGGTAGCGCTGATGGGAGGAGAAGCCATCGCAGGACTGGGCTCACTGATAGCAAGTGGGAGGATGGAGCCCAAAGCCATCAAGGCCACGTGGCAGTGCTCAGCCACCGGAAGCCAGGTCGTCGTTATCACAGCTACTAACAGGGTCAGAGCGCAGCCACGGGGGCCCGACCTGCAGGAAGTCCTGGGGATGTTAATAGGACATGGCATTTCTAGGGACAAGATAGTTGGCAGCCAGCAAAAGTAGGGATGTGTGTGTGGGTGTGTGTGTGTGTTTTCAAAAGAAAGCAAGAATGAAGGAATAAGGGGCTGAGGGTCGTCACCCCCAAAAGAGTTGTGATCTCTCGCCTAGCTTTGGGGGATTGTCTAATGACCTTAAACATTTTAATTATTAGTTTAATTCCACACTTTGTGTGATTGCCCTCCTTTGGAATGTGTTGAGAACTTGCTTTATGGCCCAGCATATAGTCCATCTCGATTGATGTTCCGTGTGCTCTTTTTTTTTCAAGGAAGTGTGCGAGTAGTAGTTTTTTTTTTTTAATTTTTAAAATTGTGTATATTTAAGGTATATAACATGGTGTTTTGATATCCCCACACATAGGGAAGTGATTGCTGTGGGCAAGCAAAGTAATATATCCAGCATCTCACATAGTTACCTTTCTTTCTTTTTTTCTTTCTTTTTTTGGTAAGAGTGCCTAAAATTTACACTCGTGATGAGTTTCCAGTTACACGACATTATTACCTGTAGTCCTCAGGTCGTACTACATCGCCAGACTTACTCATGTGACGTAACTGCAAGTTCCTACCCTTTGACCTGCATCTCCCCATTTCCCCACCCCCCCAACCCTGGTATTGACTGTTATACTCTCTATACATTTGACTTTTTTCACATATAAGTGAAATCCAACAGTATTTGTCTTTTTCTGACATTTCACTCAGCATAATGTCCTTGAGATTCTTCCATGTTGTTGCAAATGGCAGGATCTCCTTCTTTTTTAAGATTGACTAATATTACATTGTGTGTGTGTGTGTGTGTGTGTGTGTGTGTGTGTGTGTGTGTGTATAACTCACAATTTCCTTATTCATTCTCTGTCAGCAGACGCTTAGGTTATTTCCATATCATGGCTATTGGGAATCGTGCTGCAATGAACATGAGACTGCAGATGTTTTTATGAGGTGGTGATTTCATTTCCTTCAGGTGTACGCCCAGAAGAAGGATTGATGGGTTATATTGTAGTTCCACACTTAATTTCTTTAGGAACGACCATAATGTTTTCCGTAATGGCTGTATCAATCTACATTCCCACCAACGGCATACAAGGGTTTCCTTTTCTCTACGCGTTCACCAACAGTTGTTATCTCTTGTCTTTCTAGTAATAGCCATTCTAATGGGTGTGCGGTGGTATCTTGTGGTTTTGATTTGCATTTCCCTGATACTTAGTAATGTGGAGCACATTTTCATGTACCTGTTGGCCGTTTGTACTTCTTCAGGATTATGTCTATTCAGGTCCCTCGCCCATTTTTTTAAATCAGGTATTTGCTTTTTCACTGTTGAATTGTATAATTTCCTTATATATTTTTGGATGTTAACCTCTCATTAGATAAATGGCTGGCAAATGTTTCCTTCTAATCCATAGGCTGCCTTTACATTTCATTGATTGTTTTCTTCACTCTGCAGAAGCATTTTAGCTTGAGGTCGTCCCACCTGTTAATTTTTGCTTTTGTTGCCTGTGCTTTTGGTGTCATACCAAAAAAATCTTTGCCAAGACCACTGTCAAACAGTTTTCCCCTATGTTTTATTCTAGGAGTTTTATGGTGTCAAGTATTACATTTAGGTCTTTAATCCATTTAGGTCTTTAATCCACTGGACAAGGGTCCAGTTTTACTCTTTTGCTTGTGGGTGTCTAGTTTTTCCCTACGTCATTTGTTGAAGAGACTATCCTTTCCCCATTGTGTCTGCTTGGGGGGTCTTATCACAGATTAGTTGACCAAATATGCTTGGGTTTATTTACAGGCTTTTTATTCTGTTCATTGGTCTATTTATCTGGTTTTTTTGCCGGTACTATACTGTTTTGGTTCCTATTGCTTTGTGATGCAATTTGAAAATTAGGAAGCGTGATGCCTCTGACTTTGTTTTACTTTTTCAAGATTGTTTTTACTATTTAGGGGTCTTTTGTAGTTCCATGCACATTTAAGAATTGTTTTTGCTATTTCTGTGAAAAATGTCACTGGAATTTTGATAGGAATTATGTTGAATCTGTATATTGCTTTAGGTAGTATAGACATTTTAAGGATATTAATTCTTTCAATACATGAACATAGGATGTCTTTCCATTTATTTATGACTTCTTAGATTTCTTTCATCAATGTTTTATAGTTTTCTGTATGTGGCTTTTTCACCCCTTTGGTTAAATTTATTCCTAAGTATTTTTTGATATTATTATAAATGGAATTGTTTCCTTGATATCTTTATTGGATAGATTGTTATGGTTAGGAAGAAATGCAACTGATTTTTGTATGTTTCTTTTGTAACCTGCAACTTTACTGAATTTATTAGTCCTAGCAGTTTTTTGATGGAGTCTTTAGGGTTTTCTATATATAGAATCATGTCAAATGAAAACAGTGACAAGTTAATGTCTTATTTTCTTATTTGGATGCTTTTTCTTTTTTTTCTTGCATAATTCCTCTGGCTACAACTTTCAGCACTATGCTGAACAGAAGTGGTGAGAGTAGGCATCTTTCTCTTGTATCTGATCTTAGAGGAAAGTCTTTCAGCTTTTCACCGTTTAGCATGATGTTAGCTGTGGGTTTGTCATATACGGTGTAGAATTTTTTTGGTAGTATTTATACGATTTAATGTTTTCCATATTTGACTTTCAAATATTGCATTTTAACATTATTTACCCTTCTCTTCAACAATATGAAGATCCTGACACGCATTAACTCTAACATCCTCCATCTCAACTTAGATACTACCGTTCTGTAGTATTTTACTCCTAGACCATTTTCCCATTTATTATAATTATTGTTTGATAGAGTCAATGCTTGTTTGGATTTACTTACTTTGCCAACCATACTTTCTTTTTTGCATCTTAGACCTTCCATCTGTGATCATTTTATTCTACCTGAAATAAATCCTTCAGAATTTAATTTAGCGAGAATGTTTTGGTGATAAACTTTTACTTTTTTCTCTACAGTTTTATTTTGTTTTGTTTTTTCGGTCCTCTTCTTTGAAAGCTAATTTTTTTCTGGTTATAGAATTCTAGGTTGACAATTATTTTTTTCGGCTTACTGATGATATTTCTTCTGTTATCTTCCCACTTCCATTGTTGCTATGAGAGGCAAGAGACTAGTAGTCAGTCTACTTGCTATTTATTTGTCGATGGTCTTTTTTAAGGTCTCTTTTTATCTAATGTCCTGAAATTCCACTATAATAAGTCTGGGTGTTGATTTGAAGGTGTATTTTTCAGGCTTCCTGTACCTGCACATTGATGTATTAATATTTCAATAATTCTGGGAAATTCTTGGCTGTTTTCTGTACAACATGTCCTGTTTTCCTCTTGTCTTATTCTAGAATCTGATTAGACAGAGTATAGGCCATTTTCATTTTCTTTAATGTCCATTAACTTTATTTCAAGATATGAATTTTAGAAATCTTGATAATTCCTTACTTTCTTGCCAAATATTTGATGCTTTTGCAAATATATCTTAGAACAATATCAGTGTCATAATTTTTGCTTCAACCATCAAACATAATTTAGAATACTAGAGGAGAAGGAGAGCCTATTATATTTACTCATATTTTGGCTTACTATGTTAGTTTTCTCCTTCCTCACGTTCTAAGGTTTCTTCTTTTATCATTTCCTTTCTGTTAAGAGATCTTCCTTTAGCCATTCTTTTAGGGCAAGTGTGCTGGTAACAGATCCTCTTAATCTTCCTTTATCTGGTAATGTTTTATATCTAATGACCAAGGTTTTTAGTTGAACTTAGAGGGAAGAATAGGGAAAAGTATGCCTACTCCGTCTTCCCAGAAGCAGAGATCTCCCACTTCCTAATGTTTTTTTTTTTTTAAATTAGAAATTTCAGGGGTTTTTTCTCCCCCATTGGGAGGATTTGTCTGGATAACTAATCCATCATTTAAAAGCCATAGAATTTGCCTTATATTCTTGTGTTTTGGTAGTTTTGATTGTGAACTGCTCATTTTTTACTAGACATTTTATCTACAGAGATTATTTGAGGCCTGGGTTGAAGTTGAGGGTTTTCTGCCACTTTGGAGCACTAGCCATTGATACCCACTTCAAATTAAATTTTCCTTTCAAGGGGTTTCGACTACATAGCTATCAGGAACCCAAATCCACACGATGTCCAACTTGTAGTTTTGAATTCCCAGGGGATTATTTTAGTTTTATTCCTTCCAACCCTAGGACTGAGATAATCAATGTTCTTGCTATTCTCTTCTGCTCAGTGAGGTGTCACTGTGGGTAAAGTGCTTTGGAGTCTCAGCTTTTTATGGGAATCTCATTTTTATTCCCCACTTTGGGTATGCTCTGGGCTTTACCTTCTGTCTCATGTACCTCATACAGTCATTAAAACCAGAAGCTCAAGGATTCCAGGTTTTGGAAAAATTCTCCAGGATAGATGCTGGCTTTTGTATTTCTAGAGTTCTGTGTCTCACTTCACCTTGGAGATTGGCATATACTTTACTTTTACACAAGCTTAATGTACAAAAATATTTTTAAAAAATGTTATCAGGTATGTAAGTTATTTTATTTAGATGGGCTTGTCAGGGAATCCAATCTACCACGCTGCTAGAAAAAGAATTTTCCACAGCATATGATTTTCTTTTATAAACTCTTATCTTCTTAGCACATCTCTTTTAGCTCAATATATTACAGTCTTAACATATTCAATGATTAACCATTTTTATCATTACTTAGGGATTTTTTTCTGACTAGTTTGTTTACTACTTTCAATTTGCTGTGAGCTTTCATTCTCCCTTTTAACCCTATGATATAACATGGGCGATTAAAAATGATCTTCTAAAAAGCTGTGCAGTCAGCCCGGTTTGATTAGATGTCATAAAAGTGATGTGGCTTGATGTTTTGGCTGCATAATCACCTTGGGTTCTTTGCCTCTGGATTGAAATTTAGGAGAGGGAACTTGGAGATCAGAGCTGATTTATTGTCTTATTTAAACATGAAGTGAAGAGGAGAAATCATTCTACACTTAGCTGGAAATGTTCATGAGACACATTATCTCTCAAAATGCAGTTGGGGATGTGGGCATTAAAAATGAGGCAAGAATAGCTATAGAAATGCTATTCCAGCCAAATTAACAAAATTCAAGAAAATAATTATGTTGGAGTAGAGAAAAGTTGCCTTTTCCTAGATCCATTGAACATTACCCTGGGATCAGGCTCAGGAGACAGCTCAGGAAGATATACACCCATCCGTGTACACACAGGTGCACACACTATTGCCTACCTACACTGACACACACACCGTTAACACACACACATAATTACGTAGTAACAAAACTGGGGGAATTCTGGCAAGTGAGTCATTGAGTTTTGTTTTATCCCGTCCCCCTAATCTTCAAAGTAATATGCGTTCATTAGAAAAACATTGGAAAGTCCCCCCTCAAAATCCCCCATAATGCTATTTCCTAGTAAAAACAATGGCAATATTTTGGCACATTGCTCTTCTTTTTCTTTACTTATTAAATATGGTTCAGCTTGTATGAATAATTACACTTAATCCGGCCCCACTCCTCCACTCACAATGCTGTATTAGGTACACCCGCATGTTTCCAAATAGTATTTTAACCATGGCAAAATATTCTTTAATCTGGGCGGCTCACAATTTCCCTCATGCCCTCTTTTTAGACATTGAAGTTGTTATAATTTTTCCAATAACAAAACGAGTCACTGTTGTCCTCTGCTTTGGTCCCAGAAGAATAATTTTTAAAAATTGTGAAATCCCTGAAAGGTTCAAGTTAAGCCATCAATCTGTAGCCCTTGCAGTCCCCATGGGGGTTTTCCCACCTCCAGTTCCTACCCTCATCTTGGCCATAGAAAGCTTTTCAAAGAATTTCTCCCAATCACATGTGGTACATGTTCTCCTTGAGAGGAACTCTACTAAATGAAAAAAAAAATACCCGTCTCATTATATTTTGGGTGCTATTTTAGCCCCGCGTTGTATATAGGATACGTTAGTGTCTGGGGCATCCATTGGTGTCTTGAAAAAGTAGATGAGTGTTTGAAACAGACTATTGGGCACTTGAAATGCAGCTAGTTCAGACTGACACACTCTGTATGTGTAAAATACACGATGAATTTCAAAGACTTTGTATAATAAAATGATGCAAATTATCTTATTGATAACTTTATATTGATTACATGTTGAAATGGTAATATTTTGGATATATTGGGTTGAATGAAATATTGTATTAAATTTAGTTGCATTCATTTCTTTTCACTTTTTTTTTTAAAGTGTGACTACTAGAAAATTTAAAATTACGTATGTGGCTTGCGTTTGTGGGTCGTATTGTATTTCTGTTGGACAGGCTGATTTAGAGCTTAGAGTTGGAGTCTCATCCGGTGGCTGAAAGCAGAAAGCCAGCCACGTGGCCCTGGCCCCGTCCCACCATCCCCTCCCTTGAGACCACACCCTCTCTCTGCTTCCTGCTTAAGCCTCCAGAATGCTGCGTAAAGGAAAAAAAAGCATGTTCATAGGTTTCTTCCTGCTCCACCCTCTCTCAACACCCAGCCCTGCCGTGGTGCATGAATCACACACAGCATGTGGAAACACAGTTACATAGTGATAACAGCCCTAACTGGGCTGGTTGGTTGTGACATCTCATTAATTGTCCGGTCCATTCTGCATGAAGTTGGATGAGTGACAGACACTCCCAGGTGGAACAGATCTAGCAGGAAAGTGCTCACTGAAAGCTCTGTGGCAGCTTTCGAGCCATTTTCTCCTCCTCCATTCAGCTTCCATCACTCCTTCTGCAAAAGCCCCTCGGCTCCCTGGTGCCTGCTTGCAGGGATTCAGAGCTGGGACCCCACAGACCTTTACTGCCATTTCAGCTGCCAGGCAGATAAACAGTGGTGTACAGCAGAGCTCTTGCTCTGAGCAGTTCGAGAGAAGGCTGAAGCTGGCACATTTGGTTCAGCAGGAGCCTGAGATAACTGAACCAGTTTCTGTAGATTCAGCAGTTTTCCAGGCCTGCCAGGACACTCCAGCCTTCCAGACAACTCAAGGACTTGGACAGAAAACGTCGAGTCAATAAGTGACGGCTGACATACAATCCTGAACCCTGCCACAGCAGCGTGTCTGTGCTCAGGCTTCGTGGGGCGATGGCCCAGGAATAGCACAGAGCCCCTTGGCTGTGAGCCAGCCCCTGGGGACAGCTGCCTGTGGCTCCTGGTGTCTGCACTGCTAGGACTCAAGGGCAGCTGAGGTTACTTGCTGCCCTAACCCGCTCACAAAACTGGTCAGGCTCCCACCCAAGCAAAGGCTCTTCCTGCTTTCGATTATTTTTGTAGGGAACGTTTGTGGGTGTGCAGAGTCATATTTCCTGACATATTTGTTTAGTCTCTTTTTCTACCGGCTCCTTCCCATTCAGGCTGGTCAAGGCAGAGTCTTTCTTACAGCTTGATGCCAGCTGAGTCTCTTCCAGATGTGGCCAAAGGAGCCTGGCAGAGTTTCCCTTCTGAAGCAAGAACTTTCAGGCTAATTCCAAGGAACTGCAGTCAGGGAGAAGAGACAGACACTTGCATAGCCCCTGTTCATGCACATGACAAATATTTGAGTGCCTTTTGCTGTGGGCTAAGCTCTGTGCTAGCCTCTGAGAACTGAAATGAATCAGGCATAAATTCAGCCTTGTTGACTTTTACAGCCTATGAAATGTGATGAGTGTCATCAAAAAGGTACACACAGGGGAGCCAGGAGTTCAGTAGAGACATAGATAGCTTTGACGAGACAGAAAAGGGAGAAGAAATCATGGACATTTCATGAAAGTGACATTGAGCTGGCATTGAAGGATAGGTATAACTTGGCTCCAGTACAGGGTTTCTCAACCTCAGCACTATTGGCATTTGGGACCATATCATCCTTTATTGTCGGAGCTGTCCATCCCTGGCCTTTACCTACAGCATGCCAATAGCACCCCATCCAGTTACGACAACCAAAAATATCTCCAGACATTGCCACGCATCCCCTACTGGGCAAAATCACCCTGGTTGAGAGCCACT
>RJWJ010036604.1:0-15983 GCA_004363605.1 Indri indri | reverse complement strand
GCCCAGGTATCTCTGCCCTCTGTTGACCAGAAATCCCCTTTGTATTTTATAACATATCAGTGAGGATCTCCCAAGATGATATAAAAATAGAATCATTTTCCTTAAACTCAGAGAAAAGCCTTAAACACACTTAAAAGCCATTGTGAATTATCAACCACTTTAATAAGTCTGCTGTGGAGGGGCAGGATGAAGCAGGATGCCAGCCCATAAATCTCAAATAATTCCAGCATCGTTTAGGTACTATGCCCTCCTTGCAAGGGAAATGTTATCCTAAATTTACCCCCAAGCATTGTCAAGAATATACAGAGACTTATGGCTTCAGTTTGGCCACCCTATCTTTTGCTTAGTGTTTACAAGGAATGTTCCAGAGAATTATGTCTGTTGTTCCCAAGCTTACTCAAGGAAAATGGGTGGCAGACAAGGGGAAGATTCTCACTCAAATCAACATTTTTTTTTTTCCTACATTGCAAGCACTGCCATTGAAACATTGTTCTTTTCTATTTCTTACAAACATCGGCTTTATTATCTTGTTTATCTTTGGATTTTCATGATTAGGTTCAACATGCATTTGATATATTTGGCCGACAACAACAAGAGCGGAATAGCTTCGAGTTCTCTGGAAATGAGAATACACCTATAAAAGCTCTCTTCATTAAATTCAAACCTGATATACTTATATATTTTATTCTCCCTGTAGTAGTAAACCACTTAAAGAGATTTTCAGAGATTCTCCTCTGGGAGGATTAAAAGGAACCACCACCTTGTGTATAGGAATGATGAGCTGCCTTACTCATCACTGGGGGCTTCAGTAGAAAGAGCAAGTCGGTCATAATGGAGGTAGGAGGAAAAAAGAAACAGAGTGAAGGGAAAGCTGAAAAGTTACTATCAGGCAATTTTATTACTGCTTCAGCCAAACTGCAAATTATCTTTTTCCCTGCAAATCACTACATAGCTTCAATGATAAAAAGGGAAAACTTTATCTGAGAGGAAGGCAAAGTGTCAGTTGAAAAACAAAGCAAAAACAACAAAAAAATAAAACGGAAGAAGCCTGTCACAACACAACCACTCAGAACTCCAAGCAGTTAAAATGTGTTCATTGCTTTTTTTCCCTAAAACCCTTATCACCTATGTAGTGCTAAATTCTAAAGGCATGCATGGAACTCAGTATAATAGTGTTTTGATCCTCTCTAATTCATCCTGATTGTCCTCATTTCAGAAAGTCATAACACCCATGAATATCATTCACCCCCCAAAATCACCAAGTGTGCATTGTATATTAATTGAGTCATTTGTTACTAGCACCTTGATAAAAATCCATTTTGAATGTGCACACATCTATCCTCTGCAGTCACGGTGAAGGTGTGATGTCATCTGACTTCCAATAATTAAGGTCATTTGTGACAACATGGATGAACCTGAAGGACATTATGTTAGGTGAAATAAGCTAGGGAGAGAAAGACAAATACCACATGATCTCATTCATATATGGAGTCTAAAAAGTTGATCTCATAGAAGTAGAGAGTAGAATGGCGATTACCAGTGGCTGGGGTGTTTGGGAGAGATGTTGGTCCAAGTATACAAAATTTCAGTTAGACAGGAGGAGTAAGTTCAAGAAATCTATTGTATAACATGGTGACTACAGTTAACACTATATAGTATTCTTGAAAAATGCTGACAGTGGATGTAAAGTGTTCTCACCACAAAAATAACTACTTAGGGCAATACATATGTTAATTAGCTAGATTTCATCTTTCTACAATGTACATATACTTCAAAATATACACATGGTATATGTTGCACATGGTAAATACATACAATTTTATCTACCAATTTAAAAATAAAAAAGGAAAGTGAGTAAAAATTTTAAAAAATAAAAATATTAAATAGAATCAATTTTGTATTTGTACAAAGATGTATCAAAAATGGACTTCTAAGCCAGAACTGCTGGTACATGCCTCTAGTCCCAGCTACTTGGGAGG
Organism: Indri indri; assembly: GCA_004363605.1. NCBI lineage: Eukaryota > Metazoa > Chordata > Mammalia > Primates > Indriidae > Indri > Indri indri. The sequence continues at coordinate 14,004 of RJWJ010036604.1, read as the reverse complement.
CTGAAGCAAGAGGATCACTTGAGCTCAGTCTCACAGAGTGAGACCCCATCTCTAAATAAATTAGTAAATGAATGGTTGAATGCCTTCTGAAGATTTTTACCATGTTATGATTCCATAAAAATTATCAAACCATATAGTAAACTGAAAATGATAGTAATAGATCAAAACTTGCCTGACTCTAACTTCTAGTAAGTTATTTTTCCTATTTGATATGGGACAAAAATTACTTAGGTCCTAAAGACAACAGAATGGGGTATCAGACCTCTTTTAAAAGCCGAAAATATTACGTGGACAAAAGTTGGATTAGCAGAGATACAACTGACAAACAGGTGTCAGAGGTCAGAGAAGGATGAACTTTAAATTGACTTAAGGAAAAGGGAAAGTTAGAAGGAGGCACAATAATTACTTTCACAAGGTGTTCATTCTCTTTCAGGCAAAGTTCTAAGAGCTTTACTCATATTAACAAGTTTAATGTTCACAACACCCAAATTAATAAGATGGCGCTTTTATAATCATTTCTATTTTAAATATAGGAAAACTGAGAGAGGTTTATTAATTTGCCTAAGGTCATACTACAGCCAGGAAGTGGTGTAGGCAGTCTGGCTCTTATTCGTAATACTATACTACCTCCCTCAAATATGAAGGGACATAACTACTTAGCTTGACTAGGTCATATATAAACTGAAATTATAAATATTTAAAGATAGATAATGGAGGGTATGCCTCATGGTGTATTTATTCAACCAGATAATAATGCAAAGTTAAGATGTAGATGATAGGTGGCTGCATGTAAAAATTTGCTTTAATATTCTAGGGTCTACAAAGCTCACAGGAATGCTCTATTATGACACTTAAGAAAAGAATTCATACTGCATATCACCTGTCCAAATGTTTCCTGGATAGCAACGAATAGCACGGGCTTCTGGAAACAAGGCAGCAAGAAAATTCAGAGCAATAACTCTCTGTTCTTCAATACCTCAACTTTACTGAACTTTCAAGCATCCTTAATTCTGGAGGTCATGTTAGGCTAATTCTCTCAGAATATTATTAAAGGGAGCATTAATACCTGTACCCAGGCCATGTCTCACCACTGGGCCTGACCTCATAAGAACCCCTGTGAAGTCCAGCAGATGGGGTATGCTTGAGTAAACAAAACAAAATGAAACATCATTGTTTCGTAATAGCACCTCAAAGTAATCCCCCTTATATAATCAAGATAATGTCTTTATATAAAGAACATTTTAAAATTTTAATGGGTTTGAATTATGATAATCAAACCAGTCTAAAAACCAAGAGAACAAAAAGGAAGAATGAATGATTAATTAAATTAAACAAGCTGGTGTATTATCAGTATTAGAAATAAGTCTGATCATACCCCATATTTTTATTAATGACCTGAAAGAAAGCCCACAACATGTTAATTACATCTATAAATGCAACTAAACTGACATGGTATTTTCAAAGGTTAAGCTAGGACAAAAGTTAAAAAGAAGCATCCTCACCTTAAGGAAAATATTTTCAATAAGTAGAAGTACTGTCATAAACTCTCACTCAAAGCACCATCAATTATCATCGAACAGAGATGCTCTTTAAATAAAGGTCAAACTCCACATAATAAAACACTTGAGGACAGACACATGGCCCTGAATTTAAGCTAGTCTTCATCGTTTATATTTTCATTTAGTGTAAAAAACCTCCCTCTTGTTTTTATTGGTCATGGGGGAAAATATATGAACAAGCGAAAAAATTAAATTTTCACCTTTATCTTTTATACTGTTTTTTTGCCTTTCCTACTTAATGAACCAGAAACTCTCTGTTTGCTAGTAATAACATAATTATGTCCTTGGGAACTGTTTTTTATATTGCAGCTATTTATTCCTTTACCTATCAGGTCATTAGTTCAGAATTACATGTTTCTCTTGTAACAGCTAATAATAATAAATTCTTACATTGCATCCCCAAAGAACTGTGGAAAAAAAAATGCCTATTAACCACTTCATTCAGAACAAACACAAGGCAAAAGTGGAGTGGGAAAGTTTTGACCAAAAAACTGATGCCCAGCTTTGGCTCTATTTTCATTCAAGTATTGTATCCACAAAATTGAACCAGGTACATCATGAATGACTTTACAATTAAAGCAGGATAACGTTATTATATCACAAAATTAGAAGAATTTTTTCAGATTATAACCAAACATATGAAAACCGGATTTAAAAGAGATTTAGGTGACAATCATTGAATCCTGAATAGCTTCACATTCCAATTTAGAAGATTTTGCCTAATTCTCCAACACAGGGAGATTTCAACCTAAAAGACCACCAATGCCAATGAACTGATGTCAAAAGATATCAATCCCTAAAAGATTAGTTAAATAAACCATTGCAGTTTGAGGGCAGATTTATATCCTTTTGGGAGGACAGATTATTAAAGTGGATACTAATTTATCAGATGGCCAAATATAGATGACAGTCATGTTTTGCTTGATCTGCAGGGTTGATTTGTTTTTTAAAATTAGTTGTCAGCAGTCAAAAATTTGGGATCTTTCACGTATAAAATAAATCTGGATTTTTGTTCCTTTTGAAGAATGACAAGATCTGACAACAATGACAGGCAAGTCCATATGAAAACAATCAGCTGGTGACTCCCTTTAAAGAGTGACACATCTTCTCCAACTTGTCTGGATCCCTACTTCTCTAATTCCCATTACACATTTGACCCCTGTAAGGCATATTTGACCTATTTAAACTTGCCATCCCTGTTCCATAGTCCAAGACCAACTCTTACTGCCCTGTTCTACTCTAGAGTGGGGCGTACCTTACAGAGGGAGAAGTGTGGGAGACAACAGAAGGAGAACAAATGGTGGAGTTAGTTCCCATAAAAGTGTGAAAGTGTTGGGGGTGGAGAGGGATAAATATGTATTTATTCATTTATTTATTTATTTACCTGAGCCCTTGATTATACTGCTGATATATCCTGAATTTTAAGAGACAAGCCTTAAAAATATGTAAACTTAATATGAGAAAGAACATAGGAGGCCATTTTGTCCATGGCTTTCCCAAATTGGTTCCTTATAAGAATTGTTCAGAAACCAGTTTTTTGGTCAGGGATTTCAGTAGTGACCGAAATTCTAATCTAGGGATTCAGAGTATATCTAGAACGCCAGCATGAGGAGGCACTCTTCAAAAAACAACTATGACTAGTGAAAATGATTTAAAAAAACAACAAACATAAAATATTTGGAAGTTGTCTAAAGACATACAAAAAAGGAAAAAACATTTATTGAAGAAAATTTACTAAGACTCAGAAAGAACAATGATTGTGGCACTTTAGCAACAAACTACTCCCTCGCTCACCCCTCTTCCCAGCTCAGCATGATGGAATCTCCATAGTGGGCAAGTATGGCTGAGAAGATAAAGTTCAGGGCTTTCTTTCCCATTAGCTCCCAACATTTATAGAGTTCCCTCTGGAAGGACAGGCTGCCAGTGATTCTCCTCATCCCCAGCTCCAGGTTGCAGAGGCTAAATTCCAGGCATGTGCAGAAAGAGATCAGGGGCCCCCTTTCCACACCAAGTCACCACTTGCAGGGCAAAGGCTCTGCCCCAGCTGTGGTAGGCTGAGAATAGTGGGTCTCCAATTGCCTTTGCTTCAGGTGGTTCATAGGGTAAAGTTTCCATGCTGAGGGAGGCAAGCCAAGAAGCCTAGAAGCTACTGCTACTGTCTAGCATCCCATTCATAAACTAGAGTCAAAACAAACCTCAAAGACTGTCTTCCTAAATTACTCCTTCAAAGGGGGCTAAATTTAATTAGACCAGATGTTTAAAGAAGAATTAATACCAATTCTTCACAAATACAGAAGGAGGAAACAGTTCCCAATTCATTCTATGAAGGCAGTATTAACCCTGATACAAAAAGCAGACATCAAAAGAAAGGAAATGTGTAGATCGATATCTCTTATGAATACAGATACAAAAATCATCATCAACATACTAGCAAACCATATCCAGAAATATATAAAAAGGATTGTATACTATGACCAAATGGAATTTATCCCAGGAAAGTAAGATTGGTTTAACATCCAAAAATCGTTATTGTAATATACCATTATCAATAAAATAAAGGGCAAAAAACATATGATCATCTCAATAGGAGCATTAAAAGCATTTGAAAATATTTAGATGGGAAAATAGAATAAAACAATTTTAAAAAAGGTGGAAAAATAGATGGGAACTTCAATCTAATGAATCTATGAAAACGTACACCTACCATTATACTTAATCATAAAAGACTGATTGCTTTCCCCCTAAGATCAAGAACAAGACAAGGATTTTCGCTCTCTCCACTTTCATCATCATTGCACTGGAGGTTCTACCCAGAGCAATTAAGCAGAAAAATTATCCACTTTTATTCATCAATGTAGTTGAGGTTCTACTCAGAGCAATTAGGCAGAAAAATGAAATAAAAGTCATTTATATAAGAAAGGAAGACGTAAAACTGTCTCTTTTTGCAAATGACATGATATTTTATGTAGAAAATGCTAATGCTCCACTGTGGCCCAAGATGCCCTCAAAAAGAAAAGAAAAGAAAAAGAAAATCCTAAGGAGTCCACTAAAAAAATTAAGGCTAATAAATGAGTTTAGCAAGGTTATCAGATATAAGCTCAATAAGCAAAAATTCAGTTGTATTTCTATACATTAGAAGTGAACAACCCAAAAATGAGATTAAGAAAACAATTCCATCTACAATGACATCAAGAAGGATAAAATGGTTAGAAATAAATTTAACAAAAGAATTACAAGATTTGTATACTGAAAACTACAAAACACTGTTGAGAGAATTAAAGACCTAAATTAATGAAAAAAAAATCCCATGTTCATGGATCAAAAGACTTAATATTAAGATGAAAATACTCCCCAGATTCAAAGCATTCTCTATCAAAATCGCAACTGGCTTCTAGCAGAAACTAACAAGCTGATCCTAAAATTCATATGTTAATTTGAAAGATCCAAAATAGCCAAAACAACCGTTAAAAAAAGAATAAAGTCATAGTACTAACACTTTAAGATAATAAATTTACTTGTGGTACTGGAACAAGGATAGACATATAGATCAATCGGACAGAATATAGAGTTCAGAAAGAATTCCTAACATTTATGATCAATATTTTTCACAAGGATGCAATAACAATTTAATGGAGAATGAGTATTTTCAAAAACTGATGTTGGAAAAACTGGATATCCATATGCAAAAGAATTAAGTTGGACTCCTTTCTCACACTCACATCATGTACCAAAATAAACAAAAAATGGACTATAATCTAAATGTAAGAGTAACTATAAGACTCTTGGAAGAAAATACAGTGACCTTCAGTTAGGCAAAACCTTTTTAGATATGATGCCAGAAACAAAAGCAACAACAAAGAATACTAAATTGTATTTTATTAAAACTATCAACTTTTATGCTTTAAAGCATACCATTAAGAAAGTTAAAAAACAACCCACAAAATGGAAGGAAATATTAATGAATCTTATACCTGATAAGGGATTTGTATGTTAGAATATACAAAGTATTCTTACAACTCAATAATAAAAATACAAATAGCTCAATTTAAAAATAAGCAAAGATCTGAATAGACATTTCCCCAAAGACATATAAAGGGCCAATAAGTACATGAAAAGATGTTCAACATCAATTGGCCATCAGGGAAATGCTAATCAAACCATGATGAGATTCCATTTCACACCAAGTAGGCTATAATTGAAAGGACAGATAATAACAGGTGTTTGCAAGGATATAGAAAAATTGGCACTTTCATATTCTGCTGGTTGGAATGTAGAGTGGTCCAGCTACTTTGGAAAATAGTCTGGCAGCTCCTCAAAAAGTTAAATACGGAGTTATACCATATGACCCAATAATTCCACCCCTAGCTCTATGCCTAAGAGAAATAAAAATATACATTCACAGCAAAATGTGTACATGAATATTCATAGCAGCATTATTCATTAACAGCCAAAAAGTAGAAACACCCAAATGTCCCTCACCTGACAAATGGATAAATAAAATGTGGTATATCCATACAATAGAATTTTATTCAGCAATGAAAATGAATGAGGTACTGATTCCTGCTGCACGGGGATGAAGTTTGAACATATGCTAAGTAAAAGAAGCCACAAAACCCTCATATTGTATGATTCTATTTATATGAAATGTTTATGATAGGCAAATCTGCACTGATAGAAAGTAGATTAGTAGTTACCTAGGTTTCTAGGCAGAGGATGGTGATAAAAATGGAGTTTCTTTTTGGATTGTAAAAATGTTCTGAAATTGTGTTGGCAATGGTTGCACAATGCTGTAAATATACTAAAAACCATTTGATTGTATACTATAAATGGGTGAATTGTATGGTATATAAATTTTATGGATATTTCTAGATTGCTTCTGCAGCATCTTTCTAATAAAAAAGCTATTCTATTAAAAAATAAAACTCAATAAAGCTTTTATATTAAAAAAACTATGCTTTGTCAACCAAAGACAGAATGCTTTTAATACATTATCCATAGTTGACAAAAGCCTTTCGGCAAGTGCATAAATACCTATTTATCTATAGATAGATAGATATATAGATAAATATACATATTATACACATACATAAATACAACTCCTTACAAGTAACAAATTATAGAACTGGTTAAATAATTTAATACATCCAAATCTTACAATACATTGTGCTTGTCACCAAAAACCATCTTGTAAATACATTCATTCCTACATATTGACTTAGAAATGTGTCCCCAATATGTGGCTAGAACACATTTAATAAGGGTACAACAAAATATGTAAAATGATTCAATCTTTGCAAGGTTACATGTATGTGAAATAATATAAATGAAAATGTTAACAGCATGAACAGCATGATATCTGGCTGTTATGATTACTGTTAAAATTTATTTTTTTATTCAAACTTGCTATGTTGTTTGAATTTTGAACAATAATGTGGCATTTTATATAACAGATTGCTTGACCCCATCTTAAACCTGCTGTACTTCTAGAGGTATGACCTCATGGAAGTCAGTGTGAGAAAGAGTGAAATATCCTATGACATGCTACTTTTTCCCTAATCCCTCCTTTCCCTCCCCACCCCTTCCACAAAAGCCAGGAATACAGATGGAGGGAGCTGGTATTTAGACTAAAAGAAGAATGAAAAATGTGATATCTTCCATAAGCTATGCTGATAGGAAATCAAACTACACAGTGTGAAACACAGTAGAGTGACTTACAGCTCTACCCAGAAGCTGAATAGGAGAGACTGGGTTCTAGGGAAGAGAGGTTAAAGAGCTCTGAAGAGAGTCCAAGGAGAGAGAATAACAGGGCCCCTTCTACAGGACCATGACACTCATATGCAAATTAGAAAAAAAGAGTCTCTTCTTCCAGGTAATCCTGCCCTCTAGATCTGAGATAGATCTGGCCACATCCATTGATTTACAGATCATCTATGTCTACTTTTGGGCTACAACAGCAGGCAGAACTGAGCAGTTGCTACAGAGACAGTACGGTCCACAAAACCTCAAGTATGGCACTGCTCTAGAGCTTAGATACTACTAATGTAATTTCCCAGAATTTCTTTTAGCACCTGAATGACAAAATTGACTTGTAGTTTTCTGGGCCATCAGAGGGTCAGGACTATATACAGATGGCATCTGGCCACAAAGGGATAAATAATCAAGATAGAGAAGAATTTGCTTTTCATGAGGAAAGAGGTTTGATAGTTATGAAAATATGAAAGGAAAAAAAACAAAAACGACAAATGAAGCATTAGCAGTCATTTTCTCTGTGGCTTACTAACGAATATTTTTGACTTCTTGACAAGTGATACCCTTCCCCAGGAAAAAGAATCCACAATAATGTAAATCGCATAAGAACTGGGATTTTTTTGAAAAAAATCTATTTTGTTTCTGCTATATTTTTAGCACCTATAGCAGTACCTAAGACATAAAGGCACTCAGTAAATAGCTGTTCACTCCATCTACACCACTTACCCGCTGAGTGACCTCTGGCAAGTAAACTACTATTTGATTTGATATCTGGAAAATGAGGAAAATAATAGTCCTACCTCATAGGTTATCATTAGGATTATTTGAGTTGATATATGTAGATTATTTTTAACAGTGTCTGGTATAATGTATAGTTTTTGTTATCATTGCTTTTTGAAAATGTTCAATTGCACTATATAAAATGTTGGAAATACTCTTCCAGTCATTGGCCTAGGCAAAGAATTTATGAAGAAGACCCCAAAGGCAATCACAGCAACAACCAAAATAAATAAATGGGACCTGATCAAATTAAAAAGCTTCTATACAGCCAAAGAAACTGTCACAAGAGCAAACAGACAACCTACAGAATGGGAGAAAATTTTTGTATGCTACAAATCTGATAAAGGGTTGATAACCAGAATCTACTTGGAACTCAGGAAAATCAACAAGAAAAAATCAAACAACCTATCAAAAAGTGGGCAAAGGACATGAACAGAAACTTTTCAAAAGAAGAGAGAAGAATGGCCAAAAAACATACGAAAAAATGCTCAACGTCTCTAATCATCAGGGAAATGCAAATCAAAACCACAATGAGATATCGCTTCTCTCCAGTGAGACTGGCCTTTATCAAAAAGTCCCAAAACAATAAATGTTGGTGTGGATGCGGAGAGATAGGAACACTCATACACTGCTGGTAGGACTGCAAACTACTGCAACCTCTGTGGAAAGCCATATGGAGATACCTTAAAGAGATACAAGTAGAATTACCATTTGATCCAGCAATCCCATTACTGGGTATCTGCCCAAAAGAACAAATGATACTCTATAAAAAAGACACCTGCACCTGAATGTTTATAGCAGCACAATTCACAATTGCAAAGATGTGGAAACAACCCAAGTGTCCATCAATACATGAGTGGATTAATAAAATGTGGTATATGTATACCATGAAGTACTATTCAGCTTTAAGAAACAATGGTGATATAGCACCTCTTGTATTCTCCTGGATAGGGCTGGAACGCATTCTACTAAGTGAAGTATCCCAAGAATGGAAAGACAAGCACCACATGTATTCACCATCAAATTGGTATCAACTGATCAACACATAAGTGCACATATAAGAATAACATCTATTGGATGTCGGGCAGGGAGGAGGGGGGAAGGGGGAGGAAGGGATGGGTACATGCATACACAAAGATTGCAATGCGCACCATCCGAGGGATGGACACTCTTGAAACTTGGACTTGGAGGGGGAGGAGGAGGGTGGGCAAGGGCAACATATGTAACCTAAACATCTCCACCCCCATAATATGCTGAAATAAAAAAGAAAGAAAGAAAATGTTCAATTGCACTATATAATTAAACCATTGAAATATTATTCTTAGAAATTTTGAAACTTTCCTTTTCAGTCACTTTCATAGAGATTAAAATTTACAATTTATAAGCCTATAGATTAGAAAAGCCCAACATATTACACACTCCTATGAAGACATTTTACCTATTAGAATACATGAACAATCTTATTATTATATTCAACAATGAGAAAATATGTATGCCAATGTGATTATTTCTTCAGTTAATCAAATATATTTATTTAGAATATTTCTAATAACATGTTACTATGTACTTTAAAATCAAATCTACTTTGAATTGTTGAGCGATTATACATAATATATTCAATTGTATGTAATTACATTTATTGTATGCTACACAAATGATTCCTTAATAATGTTATCATCTCTGCCATCATCTCAATTGTTTGATTCTGATCACCAATGCTTATTGGCATGACTAGTTGATGTCTTGCTTTTCTTTTAGGCCTTCTGTGAATTTGCATTTTAATCAGTAAGTTTTGGCAGTTCCAATGGTTACAGGGCTTCTCAATTTCTTTGGTAAAAATTTATTGGTTTTGGCGGTGTCATTGTTAACCACAACATTGAGCATAGTTTATTTGTCATAGACCCATAGTAATTATTTAATGAATTCCCATCACCGATATGAGGCATTATCAAGGTTTTCCTTTTAAAATTGTTTTTATTCAACAGGTGTTGGAAACAGAAAGATGGCATAGAAACTTTGAAATCTTGTTGCTTAGAATTGAGACAAGAGAAAAATATTGTTTTTTCCATTTATTTCCAACCTTGTCTTGTAATGAAAAATTCTTTCAAGAGCTTTCCATCAGCTGTCATAATGTGAGAGTCTTAACTGAAGATAAATTATAGAAACTCAATTGATTTGATAACTTAAAGAACAACTGCTAAACTAAATGGAGGCAGCACACATATACACAGACTATCTAGTTAACAGATTCCTTTAAATTAGTAAGAATTTTAAAACATCTAAATGTACTATGGAACAGTTGGCAACCATAAAAAGAAAGATTGATATTAGCTATATTTTATAGGCATATTTCATCAGGAATATGTAGGTTGCATTAGCTGCAGAAATTGAACGAAACAGAAAAATAAAACTGATCCATTATAGCTTTTCGAGGAAAAATATTGAGGGTTTTGCTGGCCAATGGAATGCCAACATTTTCTGTGTTACACTTGGAAAGCACTTAGAGTCTAAGCCACGTTAACAACAACAAAATGCATATGCAATTGCTCTTTTTGTCAAGATATTCTAAACCCACAATAAAATTTAATGTAAAATACAAGACCAATATTGCTTTCATTTTTCTTGTAGAGGTAAAGTTTTTATAGTAATTTTAAAAGTTACTATAAAATGGTTTGATAGCACATATTTAAAGGATTTTTTCCCCTTTCCTAAACTTGTTTTATTTTAGTTTCAAAGTAGCTATTCTGGAAGAATTATCTGACACTATGACAAAGGAATTATGTTCTGGATGAGAATTTAACATTCTTTTACTAAACGCTTATTAAACGGCTAATAGGTGCTAGTTACTCAAGAAGATACAAAGATAAAAAAAAATTACTCTTCCCTCAACAACATTTTCCTTAGAGAAATACGAAATATAACAAAATAACAAGGGGATGATTAGTGATCAATATTTAATTAGAGAGGTGTGAACAAATCAGTAGTGGGAGAAGAGATGAAATTTAACAAGGGGAGACAGGGACTTCAGAAATAAGATGGCATTTGAGCTAGTTCATGTGTTAGTTTTCTATGGCTGCTGTAATAAATTACCATAAATTTAGTGGCTTAAAACAATACAAATTGATTAGATTACAGTTCTGGAGATTTGAAGTACAACACAAGTCTCACTGGGCTAAAAGCAAGGCACTGGCAGTACTGCATTATTTTATGTTGAAGTCCTAACCCGAGTACCTGTGAATATGATCATACCTGGAAACAGAGTCTTTGTAGATATAATCAAGTTAAGATGAGGTCATTAAGGTGGGTCCTAATCTAATATGACTGATGTTCTTATAAGAAGAGGAAAACACCATGAAAGACACAGACACACAGGAAGGTGATCACGTGATAACAGAGGCAGAGACTGAAGTGATGTAGTGTGAATCAAGGGACACCAAGGATCGATGGCTACCACCAGAGGCCAGGAGGAGGCATGGAAATATTCCATCCAAAGTCTCAGAGCAAGAATGGCCCTGTTGATGACTTGTTTTTGGACTATTAGCCTCCAGAGCTATGAGAGAATATATTTCTGTTGTTTTAAACTACCTAGTTTGTCTATTTGATTATAGCAGCCCTAGGAAACTAATACAAGGGAGAAATCTGGTTTTTTGCTTCTTCAGCTTCTACAGGCTCCTGTATTCCTTGGCACATGGCCCTTTTCCTCTATCTTCAAAGTCAACAAGAATAAGTCTAGTCCTCTCACATGGCATCACTATGAGCTCTGCTTCCATGGCCACATCTCCCTCTCTGACTGATTCCTATTTTGCTTACCTCTTCCAGTTTTAAAGACTCTTGTGATTACATGCAACTCAGCCATATAATCCAGAAAAATCGCCCCCATTTAAAAGTAAATTTATCAGCAACCTTATCTGCGATCTTAATTTCCCTTTGCCATTTAGCGTAACATGCCCGTGGGTTCCCAAGAACGGAATGAGGACATCTTTGGGAAAACATTATTGTGCCTACCATCATCCATGAAGCAGAGTTCCTCAGGGTGTGGTAGACAAAGAATCTACATCATAACCATGTTGGTGTCTGTGAAACATGGAGATTCCTAGGCCCCAGTTGCTACATTGTAAGGATAGGAAATCCACACCACTTTAAAAGATGAACATAATTTTTGACTGGTGGTCTTGAAAGAAGAAAGTATTTTAAATGGAAGAATATTTTGAACCTATGTAAAGAGGAAAGTAAATACAGAGGCTTCTCTACTTACTATGGAGTTACATCCCAATAAATCCATCATAAGCTGAAAATACAGCAAGATGAAAATGCATTTAATACAACTAACCTACCAACATCAAAGCTTAGCTTAGCTACTGAATGTGTATCACTTTCACACCATTGTAAAGTTGAAAAATTGTAAATCAAGGACCATCTATATTGTGATCATGAAAGTGTAAATAGTGTAGTTTAAGGAAGAATATTCTGAAGGAGATTCTTGAAAATAAGTTTGGATTCTAAAATAAATTCGGAAATGAGTATAGGACCAAAGCCAAAAGAAGTTTGAAGGTGTCTTAGTCCATTTTGTGCTGCTATAACAGAATACTGGAGACTAGGAAATTTAGAACAAATAGAAAGTTTTTGACTCACAGTTCTGGAGGCTGGGAAGTCCAAGATCAAGGCACTGGTATCAGATAAGGGCCTTCATGCTGGGTCATCACATGGCAGAAGGATGAGGGGCAAGAGCACAAGAAAGTGAATCCAATCCTGTGGGCCCTTTTCATAATGGCATTAACCTATACATGAGGGAAGAGCCCTCATGACCTAAACACCTCCCATTAGGTCTCACTTCCCAACACTGTCACATTGGGGATTAAGTTTCCAACACATAAATTCTGCGGGACATATTCAAACAATAGCAGAGGACCAAGCTAAGTAAATTTAACTTCACTTAGAAGGTAAGAAACCAAGATGTTACAGAAATAGAATCACCTATTTCTTGCATACATTTGCTTTCTTTCCAGAAATAAATTTGTGTCAGGGAGAGTAAAATGAAAACATTCTGTAGTCTTTAAAGATATAATATTGAAATAATACCATTCTGTATTATCCAGTTATGGGGCCATAAAAAAATACTATTTTTATCTTAATCCATTTTTCTGCAAGAATAAATCACTGGCTAGAATTGAAATGATAGATTGCTAATCAAAATGTTTCAGTCACTTGACAATGCATACAACCAGAAAACAGTATCTTTTCACTCACTGCTAATGAATGTAGACTTCAAGGATTGTAAAGGGAATGCATAGATTAAATGGTAGAAATTGTAATAAATGTTACCACTTACCATTTCAACATGATGCTAACTGCTAGTTAACCAGTTTTTAAACTCTTGCCATTGTTTTAAGATGTACTATAAAATTGGCAATATTTTTATACTCTTGTCACTATTTCTAGGAATGATAAAATCCCAACTGAAAAGAAACTACTGTATTTCTACAGATAAAATTTTAATATAATGTGAGAGATGAACAGCAGCAACCCCAGAACATTTAAAACAATTGTTTCAGGATGAGAGATAATGAATCATTGTAGCTATGAAAAAGACACATGACTCTTTATAACAAATCTATGGTCAATATTAAGGAATAAAGGTGTGTGTGTATGTGTGTGTGTGTGTGTGTGTGTGTGTGGATGTGTGTGGGTGTGTGGGTGTGTGGGTGTGTGTGTGTCACGGCTTATATAAAAATATCCTGAAGCAGTGGGGGTTTTAAAACTCATAATCAAACTGCTATTACCATCATAGATGTGTCTAAAATAGCAAGAAATAACTTATAGTTTTCCCTAGATTTTTCCACTTCACTCATTGTCCAAGAAAAACAAAAGTTAATCAAACAAACTAAAGTTAGCACAGTATGGCAGAGTATATTTTCCC
>RJWJ010036603.1:0-16156 GCA_004363605.1 Indri indri | reverse complement strand
CTCAAGTCAATAATTGGAGGATTTTTACTTCTATATGATACTTCTACTTATTTAAATGCTTCATATAAAAGATTCTGCCTGAATTATTTTTATTTTGCTCAGATGCTTCCTATTGTATGGACAAAAACCTAAAAATTGAAAAGGCAAGCATTGACTAAATTACTCAATTTCTTATGCCTTAATAACTAAATAAACATGTATTTTTTCCTGAGAGGCTACAAGGATGAAATTCATTTTGGGGTTTAAAAAAAGGAAAAAGGAAAAAGAAAACATAACATTTAAATAAATGTGGTTATATAATAGTAAAAGTACTAGGAATTCTCTTATTAACGTAAGTTTTATGTAATTGTTTCTAATCAAATTGCTCTATTTTTGCACCTAATATAAAAACTATTTCTGGAGTTGATGGGAAAAAAAAGCTTCCTACTCAATTTTGAATATTTTGACACATCTGAATTTAATATTTGATTCTTTAGTCATTCTTCTCTTTCAATATATATAACTAAATTATTTTTGTATTATGGTATAATTATTTCAGATATACAAGAAACCATTTGCAAAAATCCATCCATCAAAAATACTTTACAAATAATACCACTTCTGGTAAGTATTTGAAGAATTTCTTGTTTCCTTATTTTAGGAAACTTCATGATTTTATGTACATATCAATACAGGTAAGAACACTGTATTAATATTAATATTTCTTGAGATTGGTTTTTAGAGTTTTTTTCCTCAATCAAATTTTTGAGGTTGGGCAAGTTGGCTCACGCCTGTAATCCTAGCATTCTGGGAGGCCAAGGCGGGAGGATCGCTTGAGCACAGGATTTCGAGACCAACCTGAGCAACAGTGAGACCCTGTCTCTACTAAAAATAGAAAAAATTAGCCAGGCGTGGCGGCATGCGCCTGTAGTCCCAGCTAGTCAGGCTGAGGCAGGAAGATCGCTCGAGCCCAGTAGTTTGAGGTTGCTGTGAGCTAGGCTAACGCCATGGCACTCTAGCCCAGGCAGCAGAGCGAGACTCTGTCTCAAAAAAAAATAGACATTACTATTCTGAATTTTTTTTCATTTTTTGCCTTGACACTAGATTCTGGTAAAAATACACACATAAATGAAAAACAATCATTTCATTAAGGACTTTGCAATCTAATAGGGAGAAAGACATACATACAGAGAGTAATACAAAATAACTGCAATATAAGGTAAAATAAGACTATGTGAGGCATAATCGTAAGAAACCACAGAAGGAAGAAATTGTATCTGGCTGGAGATGATCAGGAGACATTTAAGTTTATCAAAAGAAAGAAGGGATGTCCTCAAACTAAGATACTACCTGTCTAGGGATGGACACGCTTGAAGCTCTGACTTGGGTGGAGTAAAGGCAATATATGTAACCTAAACATCTGTAGTACCGTAATATGCTGAAATTAAAAAAATAAATAAATAATAAAAAAAAATTCACGGAGAACAAAAAAAAGGATACTATCTATACTCTCACAATTCTCAATTTAGGTGTTCAACAAAGAAATGTTTTGTCAGAGAATTGATTGGATGCTTGCCCAGTGTTTTTTATTATGTGCTCTCAGTTCTGAAATCTAGACAGGAAAAAATAGATTATGCAAGAATTTCTTACCCATGTTTCAGGGTCTTGCTATATTCTGGGTACGACAGTAAATAATATTAAGTAAGAAAGAGGCTGTTTCTGCCCTCATGAAGCTTATTATTTACATCTGAGTACATGATTCCAAGAACAAAAGTGGCCTGTGGCATTTTTAATGCTGTAATTTTTAGACATAACTCTTTTGACAACGGTCACTTTAATTCCTGATAGATTTTTTTCATGGCTACTTTTTAGATACCAGATTGGCTTTTCT
Source organism: Indri indri (assembly GCA_004363605.1). Taxonomy (NCBI): domain Eukaryota; kingdom Metazoa; phylum Chordata; class Mammalia; order Primates; family Indriidae; genus Indri; species Indri indri. Next base: position 14,286 of record RJWJ010036603.1, on the reverse strand, counting down.
CTCAATTTTTCATCTCCACCAATTCAACAAGTAAAGTAATTTTTACAGTGATGATTTTTCTGTGCCTGAATTTTGAATGTGACAGTTTTCTGTCAGTTATGATATTTATGACATCTATTATTCATTATGATGATTCTCATTTCACTTTAGTGAGATAATACCTATAATGACTAAGATCATTCTGTACACTTCAACTCAACTTGAATATCTGTAAGTGACTAATATCACTCTTTTATACACTTCAACTCAACTTGAAAACAGTGTACTAACCATAGACAACTGAGCATGAATAGTAAACACTACTCAGTATAGAAAGTCATCTAATCAAGAAATTACACTGTTGTGCACATTGGTGCACTGGTGCACTGTGCTAGAGTATATAGCTAGAGTAACAAATAACTAAAAAGTTAATGGTGTTGATTGGGGACCGCTGGTAGGCTTCAAATCATTTTTATCTTACAACTTTTTTACACTTTATAATGGTAAATATTAGCTTTCTCCAGTCTCTATTTCCAAACATATTATTCTCTCTCATTTTTAACAACATCACTAACATAAGTGAGAATCTTCAATTTATTTTCAGGGAAAATGGTATAAAATCAAAGAATTATTAACTAACTGTTTAAACAACTGGCATCAAAATTACTTTGTTCACCATATCCTGCATGGAGATTTAGATATTTTATTCATGCCTTTTTTCTGTCATTTTTATTTTACGTTATTTTAATCTTTACTTGGGTTCGCCAGTTGTTGACATTTTGCCATGTTTGCTTTATCTGATGGATGGATGGAGGGATGGATGGATGGAATAGAGATATATTCATATACACACAGAAACATACACTTTTATGAACTATTTGAAAGTAAATTACAAACATCATGATACTTCCCATATACTTCAACATACATGTTCTCTGAAGGACAAAGACATTCTTCCTACATAATCACAATACCAAGAAATTTAATATGGATACAATATTGTTATCTGATACACACTCCATATTCAAAGTTCCCCAGTTGTCTGAAAAAAAATGTCCTCTATGGCTATGTTATTTCTCCGGTCTAGGATCCAACCTGGAATTATCCACCACCACCCCAACACATGCACACTTTTTTTTCTTTTGGCTACTTCCCCATCCTATTGTCCTTTGGGTTTCTTTTCCCCTACAGCACATAGTTGTGTTGATTTGGGCTTCTCCTCTCAGTCTGGGAAGTTAGCTGATGTATTCCTTCCTGCTAAGATGTTCATCATTAATTTTTATAAATGATAAATCATTTAAAACCTTTAAATCATTTAAAATCATCTGAAAAGAACAATAATGAACTTCTAATAGAATTTCAGACACTTTAACACTTGGGTGAGAGAAATATTTTGGGAGAATCTTCTCAGTGTCTCTCATAGCTCAGGCAATTGACTGCTCTAACACTGCTGAAAGCAAGTGCAAGTCTTTGATTTCAGAAGAATTAAAAGAAAAAAATGCAACCCACCCTTTCTCATATCCCTTCATTGGGCATCATCCACCTCATAGAGTAAGTGTGAGGGTTATGTAAGATAATCATCCATGTAAAGATCTTAAAACAGTGCCTATAACATAGTACATGCTAAATACATGTTAGGTTGTGTTATCATTATTGCCACTATTCTGATCATCTTATCTGTTTTAATTGTCTCCAAAAATTTAACATTCCCAAAAGTACATAAATGAAATTTACATGCAAAACATAACTTTCCCTTCTAAAAACTAGGAATTATTCTAAGAACCTTTGTAATCCCACCTTCCTCTCCTCTTACTTCTCACTATACAATGAATCTTCCATTCCAGCAAGCATGTTTACTATATTGCCCATCAAGTTTGCACTACTCTATTCTTCCTCCATGTTTTTTCAAGATTTGCTTATGTTCATGCCTAATTTCTAAGTGCACATTAATGTTTTAGGTTTTGTTTGCTGTACTTTCCAAATCCAACCCATTTGAGCACCAACTTAATGTCACTTACTCCATGAAGTCTTCCATATCCAATCCAATTTACAATGCTCTCACCTTCCTCTGCACTTAATACTGTAGTATCTCAGGTTTTATACTTACAGTCCACAGACATTTTTGTTAATTGTCTTTCTAGGTGAGTAATCTTCTTTGGAACTACTGTTGACCCTTGAACAATGTGGAGGTTAGGGGTGCCAACTCCCCACGTAGTCAAAAATTCATGTATAAGTTTCGAGTCCCCAAACGCTTAACTAATAATAACCTACTGTTGACTAGAAGCCTTACCAATAACATAAACAGTCAATTAACAAATATCTTGCATGTTATATATATTATATACTGTATTCTTACAATAAAGTAAGCTAGAGAAAAGAAAATGTTATTAAGAAAATCATAAGAGAAAATATATTTACTATTTATTAAGTGGAAGTGGATCATCATAAAGGTCTTTATCCTCATCGTATTCATGTTGAGTAGGATGAGGAGGAGGAGGAGGTGGAGGGGTCGGTCTTGCTCTCTCAGGGGTGGCAGGGGGGAGAAGGTAGAAGGGGAGGCAGGAGAGGCAGGCACATTCAGTGTAATGTTTATTGAAAATAAAAAAGTGAACCTGTGCATATAAGTAAATCTGTGCAGTTCAAACCTATGTTGTTTGAGGGTCTACTGTATATTCTTGAGGCCTAAATTGTTTTTTACTTACCTATCTGCTTCATAGAAATTAGTGCATACTAAATACTTAGAAATTATTTGACTTTTTATGACTTTTTTATACTTTGTCTTTGGATAATCTACCTTTTTCAGACTGCAATACAAATGCAGTGATTTATCTGAACCTGAAACATTTTTTCTAATATATCAAAGCATGGTTTTTCTACTCTACAAAAAAAATGCCACTGTTTCTGGAGTTCTTCCAATGCCCTTTAATGAGTGTTAATATTTATTAAATTAGTACTCTTTAATGGCAAGTGAACACTATTGAAATATAATTAGAAAGAAGAAAGGAAACTTATACTTACTGGGTTCCTACTATTAAAAAGTACAGTGCCAAATGGTTTCCCATTTATTCTCTCTTATTTAATCTTCTTGAACTAGAAACATCAAGTAATTTTCCCAAGGTTTCAGAATTGTTCATTGGAGAACCAGGATTTACACTTTCCCCTATAAAATCTGTTTTACCTTTTATTATCCTTTTTCAATTAATGGCATCACCATCCACCAAATTTCCCAGACAGAAATATTTGTCTATCCAGGCTTCTCATTCTCCCATACTCCTACTCAATAAATCTTCCTAAGTATACTTACTAAATACATCTCAAATCCATCTGCTTCTCTCAATTCCTCCTGATAGTGTCTTAGTTTAAGAATGTATCATGTCTCTTACAACTGATACCACAAAAATACAAAAGATCATCCAATACTACTACAAATACCTCTATGAACACAAACTAGAAAATCTAGAGGAAATGGATACATTTTTGGAAATACACAATCTCTCAAGCTTGAATCAGGAAGAGAGAGAAATCCTGAACAGACCAATAATGAGTAGCAAGATTAAATCAGTAATAAAAAAATCTCCAAACAAGAAAAAAAGCTGAGAACCAGATGGATTCACAGACAGATTCTACCAGACCTACAAGGAAGAAGTGGTCCCTACCCTACTGAAACTATTCCATAACACTGAGAAGGAGGGAATCTTCCCTAACTCATTCTATGAAGCCAGTATCACCCTTATACCAAAGCCAGGAAAAGACACAACGGAAAAAGCAAACTACAGACCAATATCCCTTATGAACATAGATGCAAAAATCATCAACAAAATACTAGCAAAATGCAAACTACAGACCAATATCCCTCATGAACATAGATGCAAAAATCATCAACAAAATACTAACAAAATGAATCCAACATCACATCAAAAATATAATTCACCATGAGCGAGTGGATTTCATCCCAGGAATGCAAGGATAGTTCAGCATATGCACATTAACAAATGTGATTCACCACATAAACAGAATTAAAAATCATACAATCATCTCAATAGATGCAGAAAAAGTATTCAATAAAATCCAGCAATGTTCATAATAAAAACCCATAATGAACTAGGCACAGAAGGAATATACCTTAAAATAATAAATGACAAATATATATATGACAAACCCACAGCCAATATCATCCTGAATGGCATAAAGTTGAAAGCATTCCCCCTAAGAACTGGAACAAGACAAGGATGCCCACTTTTACTGCTTCTATTCAACATAGTACTAGAAGTCCTACCCAGAGAAATCATGCAAGAGAAAGAAATATAAAGGGCATCCAAATTGGTAAAGAGAAGGTTTAACTATCCCTGTTTGCCAATGATATGATCTTACATTTGGAAAACCCCAAAGACTTCACCAAAAGACTCCTAGAGTTGATAAATTGAGCAAAGTCTCAGGTCACAAAATCAATGCACACAAACCAGTAGCATTTCTATATACTAAAAACAGTCAAGCTGAACATCAGATAAAGGAATGAATACCATTTACAGCAGCTACAAAGAAAATAAAATACCTAGGAATATACTTAACCAAGGAAGTGAAAGATCTCTACAAGGAGAACTATAAAACACTGATAAAATAAATCACAGATGACACAAACAAATGGAAAAACATACCTTGCTCATGGTTTGGCAGAATCGACATTGTTAAAATGTCCATACTGCAATTCCCATCAAAATATCCATGTCTTATTTCACAGACCTTGAAAAAAATAACCCTAAACTTCATTTGGAACCCCAAACACCCTGAATACCCAAAGCAATCCTAAGCAAAAAAAAAAAGAATCTGAAGGCATCACATTACCCAACTTCAAATTATACTGCTAGACTATAGTAATCAAAACAACATGCTACTGGTATAAAAGTAGACACATAGATAAATGGAACAGAATAAAGAACTCAGAAATAAAACCGTAGAGCTACAACCAACTGATCTTCGACAAAACAGATAAAAACATACACTGAGGAAAGGACACCCTATTCAAGAAGTGGTGCTGGGAAAATTGGAGAGCTATATGCAGAAGAAGAAACTGGATGCCTATCTCTCACAATTCACAAAAAAATTAACTCAAGGCCGGGCGCGGTGGCTCACGCCTGTAATCCTAGCACTCTGGGAGGCCGAGGCGGGCGGATCGTTCTGAGCTCAGGAGTTCGACACCAGCCTGAGCAAGAGCGAGACCCCGTCTCTACTAAAAAATAGAAAGAAATGATATGGACAATTGAAAATACATATATAGAAAAAATTAGCCGGGCATGGTGGCGCATGCCTGTAGTCCCAGCTACTCGGGAGGCTGAGACAGTAGGATTGCTCAAGCCCAGGAGTTTGAGGTTGCTGTGAGCTAAGCTGACGCCACGGCACTCGCCCCAGGCAAGAGAGTGAGACTCTGTCTCAAAAAAAAAAAATTAACTCAAGATAGATTAAAGACTTAAACGTAAGACCTGACACCATAAAAATTCTAGAAGAATATTTATGAAAAACTCTTCTGGTGGAGCAAAGGCAATATAGGTAACCTAAACATTTGTACCCCCATAATATTTTGAAATTTAAAAAAATCTTCTGGACATTGGCCTGAGCAAAGAATTTATGACTAAGACCCCAAAAACAAATATAACAAAAACAAACATAAATAAATTGGACTTAATTAAACTAAAAATTTTCTTCACAGCAAAAGTAATAATAGAGCAAATAGACAACCTATAGAATAGGAGAAAATATATACAACAAAGAAGTAATATCCAGAATCTACAAGGTACTCAAACAAATTAGCAAGAAAAAAAAATAACCCTATTAAAAAGTAGGCAAACAGACATTTTTCAAAAGAAGAGATACAACATATGGCCAACAAAGGTGAAAAAATGTTCAACATCACTAATCATCAGGGAAATGCAAATTAAAACCACAATGAGATACTACTTTACCCCTGTCAGAATGGCCATTATTAAAAAGTCAAGAAACAATAGACATTGGCATGGAAGCACTGCAAAGTGAATACATATTCACTGTTGGTGGGAATGTAAATTAGTTCAACCTGTATGGAAAACAGTATGGAGATTCCTCAAAGAACTAAATGTAGATCTACTATTCAATCCAACAATCCCACCACTGGGTATCTACCCAAGGAAAAGAAGTCATTATATCAAAAAGGCACATGCAGTCATATGTTTATCACAGCACAATTCACAATTGCAAAGATATGGAATCAACCTAAGTGCTCATCAACTGATGAGTGGCTAAAGCAAGTGTATATACCATGGAATACTACTCAGCCATAAAAAAGAATGAAAAAAACTATCTTTTGCAGCAACTTGGATAGAACTGAAGGCAATTATTCTAAGTGAAGTATCTCAGGAATGGAAAAACATATACTGCATGTACTGAGTTATAAACGGGAGCTTAACCAGACATACACATGGTCATACAGAGTGTTTTAATAGACTTTGGAGATTCAAAAGGGGTATGGTGGGAGAGGGGTGAGGGATCAAAAATTACCTATCATGTACAATGTATACCATTCAGGTAATGGGCACACTAAAAGCCCTGACTTTGCTACTATGTAATTCATCCATGTATCAAAAAACCACTTCTACCCTCTAAATCTACTGAAATTTTTTTTAAAAAGTATCGTGTCTCATCTGGACCATTTCTAAGCATCCAGGTTTACTCTTTCCAGTGCATCTCTCACACCACCATTGCCAGAATAATCTCTTTAAAACCCAAATATGAACATATCACACTCCTGCTTAAAACCCAACTTCAGTATTTACCTATCACCTAACGGATAAACTTAAAACTCTAAACAGCTGCATTTCCAGACTCACCTTCAGTTAGTTGTTCCCCAGATCATAACTTACACACTTGAATAGTTGGCAGGGCTGCATGCTTCCAAGGGCCCATGCTGCTCCCACTGTCCCACAGGACTTCCTCCCTTATCTGCCTGTCTCCCATTTATTCTTCAGAACTTGTCTCCACTGTCATCCTTCTGAGAAGGCTTTTTCGGCCCAAGCTTTGTGCTGCCCAAAATTTAGAATTTCCTCCTTTTGGCAACCATATAGTCTAACTTTTTCTTTTTGAAGAAATTATCATATTGTTCTCTTTATTCATTGAACAGGCATTGCCTGAGTTTTTCCCATGTGTCAGGCACTCTGTTAGGGCTGCAACTAAAAAGAGGAAAAGTAATTTGCATTCTAATAGAGACAACATGCAAACAATACAATATAATGGGGTAGCTGCAGTACATCCTCAAGAGACTTGCCATTGCTTAGATTATGATTTTCAGTGTAAACATTGTGACTCTTAGAAGCAGAATTTTCATTTTATAGTATTTTATTTCTTTTTAAAACAAAATAAATTTAATGACTTTTTTATAATTACCCTGCCAAGCAACTTACTCCTTTAGCCCAAAATATGTTGTTAAACTACCCATAGGGTATTATATGGGTTCCAAGTGCTTACTGTAGAAAATAATACTATTAAATTTTGACCATTTACACAATAGATTATGATAGAAAGCACCTTTGGGGCACATTTTACCAATAGCAAGAAGTGAAGGTCATGAATTATTATAATTAGTATGATGCCTTTCATAGAGCACTCAGTTTTATTGAGATTGATGTATATGTAACATTTGAGAATTTAAATTATGAGTTTAGTCTTTATTAAAATCTATAATCCATAAGATCTATCTATTCAAGTCTATGACTACTACAGTAAAAGAATATTTTGCAACTATGTTACAGAACACCCAGCCAAGGACCAGTCTATCTCCTGATGTTGGATCCAGATTGCAAAGAAAATACTGATGAAGTATAATAGTAACTATTAAATAAAATCATTATTTTTCAAATCTCCTGTAAATATATCATATTTCTGTATTTGTTAATGATTTAAAACACTATAACTGTAAAATAAAGGTAAATCATAATGTAGGTAATAGAGATAAAATGACTAGTTTACATTTATGCTATAAATTATACTTTATTATGTATTTTATTGATAAATATATTTTAATGAATGGAAATACTTCATGGTTTTCAACAAGCATGCTACTAGATATAAGTTTATTCTATTTAAAAGCAAAAAGAATATTTTGTTATTCAAATTATGTATTAGCTATAGTTGTAAAGCTTTGTTTTCTGAAATTCCTAATAAATTCTATTAAATTTTTACACAGTGGTATAAAAAGTTTATTATTAATAACAGCCCACATAAATAGCAAAGCTATTTAAGACTTTGCAGGATCTCTGTACTTTGGAAATGTTACCAGTGGGTCTTGTTATGAACTCTGCATGTTCAGAAATTAATGTTATCACTTTACCCAGGAGTGATTTGTCTCTAAAAAACCAACCACACTAGCAGAACCCACAAGGAACTGAAAGGTAAAAATAAAAAATAAACTGCAATTCCAGTTGGATTACTTGAGTCACCTGATCGGCATGTTCTTTTCCTTATAGGAATGTCTACTTGGGAAACCAGATATATATTAGAAGTCTGCTTTTTAAAGTGTAGAAGCAAGCTAAAAGTTGTATTATTTTACATTTTTTTCATAGAATTATGATAGCCTCGTGCATCCTTTCATTTTCCCCCAAATGTTTTTACTTCAGGCTCTTATCCAAAACTATTTTAAGCTGAATTTCTCACTTCCGATGGCATATCTAAAGTGTAAATGAAATGCCCAGAGTGAAAATTTATCATATTAATCCCATCTCAAAAGTTTTCAGAGCTTCCCCTTTAGCTACTGGAGAAAATCTGCACTCAGCATGGCATATAAGGCTCTTCATATTTTGAGTCCTCCTTGCCCACCTAGCATCATCTTTATCACCTTTCCCACCATACCAGTTATTCCAATATATAAAACTACTTATAATTCCCCAAATAAAACCTGCTGTTTCATACCCGTTTGCCTGTGCATGCACTATACCCTTACCTTGGAAGAGCTCCCCCACACTTTATTTACATCTGCCTGACGTACTTTTATTCATTCTTTTAAATCCTGTTCAGGTAGAACTTCCTCTGTTGTTTTTTGTTTGTTTGTTTGTTTGTTTGTTTTTAAATAATCCTCTATACTACCTCCTCTATACAAATTATGTTCTTTGTACCTCAACTGAATTTATTTGTATACATATATGCCTCTTCCTCTAGATCAAGAGCTATTGGAAGGTAGACATAGTCATTAATTTCTGTGCCCTTAGGTATTAAAATAGTCAGGGCACATAGTGGCATATCAAAATAATGAATAAAAGAGAAAATATTCAATCATTCAATGAATCAAACCTGTGTTATGTGTTAGGTACCACTCCATGTGTCAGGGATAAAAACAAATTAATTGCCATCATAAAGCTTATATTTTAGTAGAGAATATATATGTATATTCTATAATGAACTAATGAAAACTAGAGCATGGTAGGGGGATAGAGAGTGATGAGAGTACTATTTCAGACAGAGAGGCAGAGTGGTCAGAGAAGGTGTCTGAGAAAGAGTCATTTGAGCAGAGATCTGAGTGAAGTAAGGGGGCTAACTTCGGTGGTAGTAAGAGACTAGCATTCTACATAGAGGTAGTAAGTGCAAATGACCTGATACAGGAGTATGCTTGATCCTTTTAAAAGGATCACTCTGTCTAGTGTCCAGAGAATATACCAGAGGAGGCAAGGGGGTGGCCAGTATTTGGGGAGGGGGACCAATTAAAGAGCTTTTGCAATAATCTAAGTGAGAGTTTATGGCATGAACCAGATTAATAATGCCGGTGGTAATAAGAAGTAAGGAAATATAGAATACATTTTGAAATCCTTATTTTCTGATGGATTGAACATAAAGTATTGAAAAAAGGAGGAATCAAGGATGATTCCAAAGTTTTTTGGCCTGAGTAGCTGTGTGAATGATGAAACCACTTACCGAGATGGAGTATACAAGGTGAGAAACAGGTGGGTGTTGAAAATCAATTGTTAGGTTTTGACACGCCAATATCGCATGTGGTGATATTGATATTGAATCGGCAGTTAGACACACAAGTCTGAAATTCAAGGGGGAGGTCCTGGCTGCACATATAACTTGAAAACTGTCGGTATATAGATGGTATTTACAGCCATGAGATTGAATGAGATCTCCTATAAAGAGAATATAGCTAAAGAAGAGTTCTAAAAAGTCAAGCATGGAATTGCTTCAAGAAGGAGGGAGAAATCAAATGGGTCAAAAGCTAATAATAAGCTTGAGTTAGATGAAGACTGAGAAATACCTATTGGATTTGGCTACCTTGAGGTCACTGACAGCTTTGACAATAATGGAGTCAGTGGAATATTGGGGTGAAAACCTGATTGTAATGGGCTCAAAAAAGAGTAGAAAAAAGATAATAATAGGACAGTAACAGGAATTTATTGGTAACTTTATGGTAATATACTTAAAAGTTAGGCAATATGCAATTAGTAGACAGAATAATGGTTCCTCAAGATGTCCACATTTTCCTCCTTGGAATCTGTGAATATGTGACCTTACAAAGCAAAAGGAATTTTGTGGATATGACTAAGCTAAGGATCTTGAGATGAGAATATTATCCTGGATTATCAAGGTGGATCCAGTGTAATCACAAATGTCCTTATAACTGAATAAGGAAAGTGGGAGAGTCGGAGTCAGTCAGGAATTTGAAGATGCTAAACTGCTGGCTTTGAAGGTGGAGGAGGAGGCACAAGCCAAGGGATACAGGTGGCCTCTAGAAGTGGGAAAAGGCAAGGAAACACATTCTCTCCTTGAGTCTTTAGAAGTAACACAGCCCTGCCAACACCTTGGTTTTAGCCCAGTGAAACCCATTTCAAACTTCTGACCTTTAGAACATTAACATAATATATGTGAGTTGCTTTAGGCCACAAAATGTGTGGTAAGTTATTACAGCAGAAATAAGAAACTAATACACTATTTAACATATTCATGGGTTAGAGGGATTAAGAGGTGAACATTTTGGGGCACCATGATTTTATCTACCATTATCCACTCTCTGGCCCCCAAGATACATGTCAATCCCACGTACAAAATACATTCACTCCATCCCAAGGACTCTGAAGGCCTTATGCCATTATACCATCAACTCAAAGTCAAAAATTTCATCTAAATGTCATCAGATCAAGGGCCAGATATGGTGGCTCATGCCTTTAATCCCAGCTCTCTGGGGTGAGAGGATCACTTGAGGCCAGAAGTGGGCAACATAGATCCTATCTCTACAAAAAATGTTTTAAAAACTTAGCCATGTATGGTGGTGCACACCTGTAGTCCCAGCTACTGGAGAGGCTGAGGCAGCAGCATGACTTGAGCCCAGGAGTTTGAGGTTACAGTGAGCTGTGATTTGGTCACTGCACTCTACCCTGAGTGACAGAGCGAGACCCTGTCTCTAAATTAATAATAATAATAAATAATTAAAAAATAAATATCAACAGATCAAAAGTCCAAATCTCATCATCTAAAGCAGGTATGGGCTGGGCAAAGTGCCTCATGCCTGTAATCGTAGCACTCTGGGAGGCCAAGGCAAGAGGATCACTTGAGCTTAGGAGTTTGAGACCAGCCTGAACAAGAGCACTACCCGGTCTCTACTAAAAATAGAAAAAATTAGCCGGGTATGGTGGTGCACACCTATAGTCCCAGGACTTTGAGGTTGCTGTGAGCTATGATGATGCCACTGCACTCTAGCCAGGGGGACAGAGCAAGACTCTGTCTCGAAAAGATAAATAAGTAAATAAACCAGGTATGGGTGAAGCTCTTGATGTAATCCATCCTGGAGCACAATTCCTCTCCATCTGTGAACCTGTGAAACTCAAGAACCAATTTATGTGCTCCCAAAATACAGTGGTGGGACATGCATAAGACAACGGTTATGGACATTTGCGTTCAAAAAGGGAGATAATGTAAGGGAAAAGGGAGTTACTGGTTCCAAGAAATTTCAAAATTCCCCCAGACAAACTCATTAGGGTTTAAGGTCTGGGAATGGCCCTGTGTTATTCAAGGCCCCCCACTCTGGTTCTCTGCTTCACTCTCCTTTCTTTTTCATAAAAGGTAGACATGTTTGCAGAGGAGTAGTTTTATTAGCCTGCTACCTGCCTGTAGAAGTTTCAGTATCAGATAACTTTCTTTCATTTCATACTCTCTCTGTCCTTTTCAGTCCAAGCTGACAGTGTTTCTGCTGATATAAAATTCTCATGAAACTTGTGAGTCTTCTGCGTATGTTATAGGAATTCACTCCATTAGACAAGAGGCTCCTCCTAGAAAGTCATGCCCCTATTTCTGACTTCTGCAGAGATAGCTGAGGACATCTATTAGTCACATGCTTAACCTTCTTATGACATGTTTTATGACCAAATACTCTGACCTTTTGATCTTTCTGTGGTATTAGCAAAATTTTTTACAGCCACACCACTGCCTTTTTCTATCCTGACAGTGAATTTCAATTTTAGCATCTTTTGCAATCTTGGTAGGCTGAGAATTTCTTAAATCATCAAGTCATATTTCCTTTCATTTTACGGTTCCCTCGATCTATCTCTTTCCTTTGGCATTTTACTATAAACAGCAAGAAGAAACCAGGCTACACCTTCAACACTTTGCTTGGAAATATCCTCAGCTAAATGTCCAATTTCATTGTTTATAAGTTCCACTTTCCACATAACTGCAGGACAAAATTCCATTAAGTTTTCTGCCATGTTATAACAAAGGTCCCCTTCCCTCAAGTTTCCAAGAACATGTTGCTCATTTCCTTCTGAGCTTCGGCAGCAGCACCTTTTACATCCATATTTCTAACAACAGTCTATTTGTGATGACTTGAGTATTCTCCAAAATGATACACGGTTTCTCTACCCTGCTCTTCACTCCTTCTGAGTCCTCACTACCAGAGTTATTAACATCCATATTTCTACTAACAGTTTGTTCAAAGCAATCTAGATTTTTCCTATCGTGCTCCTCAAAATTCTTTCAGCCTCTGCCCACTGCCTAATTCCAAACCCATATTCACATATTTAGGTATTTATTACAGGAGCACCCTATTTCAAGTATGAAATCTTTATAAATTTCCTATTGCTTTATAAAAATAACCACAAACTTAACTGCTTTTAAAAATCACAAATTTTTTATCTTAAAATTCTGGAGGTTAGAAGTCTATCACTGGTCTCACTGGACTAAAATCAAGGTGTAGGTGGGTCTATGCTCCTTTGTGGAAGTTCTAGGGAGGGAAGGATCTGTTTCCTTGCCTTTCCTAGCTTTTAGAGGCCACCCACATTCCTTGGTTGAAGGCTCATTTCCTTCACCTTTAAAGCCACAATGGTGGGTCAAATCCTCACAACACATCTCTTTGATATCCTCTTCTGCTTCCCTCTTCCACTTTTGAGGACCCTTATGATTACATTGAGTCCCCCTGGGTAATCCTAGACATTTAATATCAGCTGATTAGAAAACTTGATTCAATTGGCAACCTTAATTCCCCTTTGCCATGTAACGTAACATATCCACAGCTTCTGGGATTAGAAAATGGACATCTTGGTGGTGGGGGAATGGGCGGGCATCGTTCTACCTACCACAGGGATGTAGAGTCCAGGGAAGATCTGGAGAACAGAGACTGCTAGTTGTCCCCTAATATTCATTCTCCCCCTTTTTTCTTAGTAGCAAAATCTGTTTTAGAGGGACCTAGCCACCAGAATAAAAGCAATGTTACCCAGCCTCTCTTTCAGCTAAAAATAGCTATATGACTAAGTTTGGAGTTGTGCCCTTAAAGAGAAGGAGAAAGCCCTCCTTTTCCCTTTCTACCTCTTCCTTCTCCACGCTGGCTGGAATGCAGACTTAGTGTACCACCGTACGTGTAGTCACAGCTCATAGCTGGGACTGGTGGAGAAAAATAGATGAAACCTGAGCTTCCGATGACATTATAGGGCAGAATCACCACACCAGCTAGAAGTTTTATGTGAACAAGAAATAAACTACCTTGTTTAAGCCACTTTTATTTTTAATTTCTGTTGAAACAATCTAACTTAAATACTGGCTAATAATATATTTTTTAAAGCGAGAGATATCATAATGTTGTAACCATTCTTCAGAAGCAGGTGGACCCCTACCCAAAATTTGGTTCCAATGTGGAGACTGATGATACCATACACAGGAAGGTATGAAAATTTTATTACTAACACAACATAATTGGAGTTTCAGGGCACAGCCGGTCAGGCCTCCCAAGCAGGGCTGAAGTGGCTTGAGAGACCTGGAAAAGGAAAGGAGACCAGCCTGGGGTTTTTATTATGGTTGGAGGGTGGAGGC
>RJWJ010036602.1:0-15992 GCA_004363605.1 Indri indri | reverse complement strand
GGATGCTAAAAATTCTTATTTTATTATACAAAAAATTTTAGTTCTCTGCCTGGGACTTCCTCCTTCATATCCAAAGCAGGCCTATAAAGGTGTTTTCCTAAGCTTAAGAGTCCTAGGAATCAGAAGACTATAGTCTGCTATAGTTTTAAACAGCATTTTCCCCCACTATGTTATTATCCACATTTTACACAAGATGAAATGAGTTTCATGGAATTAAATAATTGCCCAAGAAAAAAAAGGACCAGAGCCTGAATTAAAAGCCTGACTTTCCTAACTAAAAACTTTTACTCATTCCATTATACCAGGATGAATACATGAGAGTCAATACTTATTGAATGTTTACAACATGCCTGGCTCTATTCTAAGAGCTTTGGGGGCATTAACTCGTTAAATCTTCACATTGGCTAATACCCATTTTATAGATACAGAGATAGTAACTTGCCCAAAGTCACATAGCTAACCAGTAAAAAGGTCAGGATTAGAGCCCAGGTCAGTCAGTCTCTGTGGTTTTCATCATTATCTCCTGTCTTCCACCAGCCTCAAGCTGTAGCTCCCCGCAATTCTCGCAGTGGCTGGAAATAAGGAAAACGACCCCAGCATGGTTTGGAATTTTCCAAAAGCCCTGCAAGTATAGAGAATCGTTGGGGTCTGAAGGTATAGACTAGATTTGCTCAGTGACAAACTGAATTATAAACTTCGTAATGGCTGCTTTCAAAAACAATCATGTAATTCAGTCTTTCTTTGCTTAACAAGTTGCTCAATTCATTTAGTGAGTCAGTCAGTCAAGACTTACCGAGTGTCCTCTATATGTCAGATACTGTTAGGCACTGAACCAACAAAGATGAATCCTTCAAATCAGGGTTCAGTCCTGGAGTGGCTCCAACCCTTGTGGGGAGCATGCAGTCCAGAGCATGCTGCTATAGGATTCACTTATCAGATAGTTATACGTTTCATGACATTTGAATCTATAGAGAATTGTATTTTACATCAGTGTATGGAAGAAATGTCTAAGTATTACTCTTTTGAGGAGAGAGAAATGGTTTCATCTCCAGTGGTAGCAAACCCTCTGACATGAGAAGTGGATGAGCAGAGTCTGGGTGACCACCTGGCCGGGAGTCTGTAAAGAGCATTCGAACATCTGGTGACCTGAAAAGTTCTCATCCTGAGAGTCTGAGATCTGTATCCTGAGTGCTCAGAGAATAGTCATGTCAGTGAGAGTGTGGAGATCCATGTGGAGGCACAAAAAAGCAAGTTAAAGGACAAGATTATAGTGAATCTTCCAATACTGGTCTGTGGGGGATGGTGTTGAGATTCTAGATTTCCTGGCCCAGTTCTTTAAGGAAAAAAAATCACTAGTATGAGAAAGGGCATTAAATTGGGTCACCGTTGCTTGATAGAACTATTCCTTGAGAATATAGAACTTGTCTTGATTTATTTTATGCTCAAAGTTCCTCTCTAAGGTTTGATTTCCTGAGTGGACATAACCATCAGGGCAAGATGTTCCCTGTAGATGACAGCTAGAAATATTTGAGCAGGAACATCTCTCACTTTAAATTAATAAATGGGCACTTAATGTAGATGTAAATCAATGCTTTTCAAGCTGTACTTGTGGGACCTCATATGCAAACAATGAACATTTTAAGCTGCATGTGAAAACTGCATTTTTTTTCGTATCTGATTTATGTATTGAAATTTTGCAGTTCAATTTAATTTAGAAACAAAAAAAAAAAGAACCCTGTGGCAAAAGTCAAACTTCTGAGATTTTGGCCCATTTCTCTATTCACAAAGGACTAAGGCCCAGAAAGTTCAAATGATTCACCAGAATGGCAGAGGTAAATCTTAAACCTAGGTCCTAGGTCACCACTCCTAGCCCAGTCTGCTTCAAACCTTCTTCCTATCTGCAACCTACTGTGAGTCTGGAAAGCATGGTGGTCACCCAGGCCAATGTAACTCTGGGTGAACTGTACCTTTCTAGCAGCACCTGAGAATTAGACTCCAAGTAGGAAGATTCTGCAAAAATACTGACTGTCCAGCCACTATTTATTGTTTGTATGATTAAGTGCTACATAATCTAGTATGTGCCTCACAATAATCTGTTAAATTGGGCTGAGCCAGTATATTCCCAGCCTCATCTTTAATTTTGTAAAAGGAATAACAGTCTCAAGGATGCTGAGTTCCTTGAAGAAACATCTTAGTAGATAGTAACGACAACAAAAAATTCCAATCTTCTGACTTTTAGAAAGACAGAGTTTTGACCATTATGTTATATACTGTTTGAGCCAACTAGTGAGATTATGCAGTGCCTGTGTAGACAGGAAAGCAATGATGTCATTAAATAAGATAGCTCCCAAACTGACAGGCATAGAAGATAAAAGGCAAAGTTTAGATATCAACCTATGGGCCATGGACCTCTGTAGAGCTTTAAAATTATTACAAGGAGACCCATGTCCCATGAGGTCTGCTTATCTGTACCCTGAATAAGGTGGCTTGCATTGATATGTACACCCAGTTTTCAAAATAATATAGATGCTCTTTTGTCCAAGAAAGTATGACTTTAATTAAAAGCATTACTAGTCGCAGCTACTCAGGAGACTGAGGTGGGAAGATTGCTTGAGCCCAGGACTTGGAGTCCAGTCTGGGCAACACAGAGAGACCTTGTCTCTTGAAAAAAAAAAAAAAAAAGTATTACTGAATTCGATTCATAGCAATGTATTTAGTCCTTATGTATTTCTTAATTTCTACTAAAAAGTACAACTACTATTATGAAGGACTCTGAAATCTTTTTATGTTAAAAATGGAATCACAGTTGAAAATTTTGGGATTTTCAAAACATCTGAGGCTAAAATAAAGGGGATAGCACAATATTAAGATAGGAAATAATTTTTTTAAAACATATTTTGTATCTTTTCCTGTGTTTATATATTAAAGTTGTGTATCTGAATTATTGCTCTTTGTTTTTCATGTCGAATGGCTGCTTCTTATCTAGCTTTGTTTATTATGTGTGGTCAGATCATTGATTCTCAGAAAAACTACCCTGTAGCCTAGCCCTACATTCCTCCAAGATAATATCATCTGCAGGAGTCAAGTTTCTTGCCAGGAGAGCTGATTTGCAGAAGTAAACAAACTGGAAGTAAAACCATGAAATGTTAAAGAAACGTTCAAACTTGGACGGGTCATTAATAACAAATACTATCTTAGATATTAAGGGTCTCTAAAAAAAAACAGAATATCTGGTCAAACCGACCTACAGAATTGGAACAGTAAACAGAACACAAAAAAGAGCTGTAAGCAATACCATCTAGGAACACTGAGGTAACAGATAGGCTCCATGTCTGCCGGGGACTCCAGGAGGAACAGCTGTTCCCTTCTCTCAAAACAAACCGTCCACTGGTATGTTTCAATTTGCTTACCAGCTCCGATCTGCTTTTGAGGAGTAAGCCAAACACGTAGCCACTAGTGGTTTACCTTAGGGAGGGCATTAGGGAAACTTAAAAAACAAACATCAACTTGAAAAGGCCCTATTTTATATCTTTCCTCCATTTCTGGCAATCTTCCGTTTTCCTTCCACCTACCCACCCCCTCACCCTTCCTTGCATTTGATTCTTTGTTAGATGAAACATGGAGACAATGGAAAGAAACTGGAGAACAAACTTAACATTTCCTTCTGGAAATATTACCTAATTTTAAATAACAACTCAAAGTCTACAAATGTTTTCATTAGAAATACACTCTCCCCACACACACAGCAGTCACTGTGAAAAACCAATTTCTCTAAGCCAGAACCTAGAATTTAAGGTTTCCCCTCAGTGTACTACTGAAACCCTTCATACACACGGTGAATCTAGGCTTTTACGTCTGCAGATTGAAGTTCAGGGTCTTACTCATATGTTTATCTCATAGACTAAATTCCTATACTTCCATGTAGAGTTGGAGTTTGGAGGTAGACCTAGAGAGGAAAGTTAGTGTTACAACATTTGGTTCAATGTGGTAGAGCTTTGAATTGACTGTGTGATCTTAGGCAAGTCCCATACTCTCTCTGGACCCCAGATAACTAATCTGTAAAACGAAAAAATCATACTAGACAACCCCCAACTTCGTACAATTCTTAGCGGTACTAAATAGAAAATGAACAGGAAAGGGGAACAGCAAATCAAATTATGGATGTGGTAATTGGATTATTCCCAATTCTTTACTTTCTCCCTGCTATAGAATTATACAGCATTTGTCACGTGGCTTGGCAGTTCCTTCCACCAGAGTAGGCAGAATATATGGTATTTCCCCATCTATTTTATATTGGGCTTGCCTATGTGACTTGATTTGGCCAAGTGAAGAGAGTAGATGTGATGCGAACAGAGGCTTTAAAAGTGGCTTTACTTCTTTTGCTTCTGTAATCCACTGCCTAGCCACTGGTTCAAGAACGAGGAAAGAAGATGTGGAGCTGACCAAAACCTTGAATAAGAAAAATGGTATGCCCATGCTACCCTAAACGTGCCTGACCTCGTCTGCTCTTGAAAAATAAACATCTGTTGTTTTAAGCCTCTAAAATTTGTGGTTGGTTGTTACACAGCACTATTGCAGCAGAAATCCAACTGATACAATACACCCCTGCTCTTACCTTTTGTCATGCATTTTATCAAACAATATGCCCAATGACCTGAAAATTTTATCAAGGCTGTTGAGCTGCATGGGAACCATCTAGGTGTCTTAGGTTGACCATGGAAATGTTCTCCTCATTAGCACCATCAGTGGAACTATTGTTGGTGCTGAGAATACTGAAAATTAGACTAGAAATTATTGCACTAAACTTTTCTGTGTAAAAAATGGTGTGTTTTTAGCCTGTGTTGAGAAATGACATGTGAGATTGTGCTGTGTTGGCTGTAAGGATGGTGGTCACTGTTTTGGAGAAACTTCTGTCTGGTTTCCAAAACTAGAGAAATTACAGTCATCCTGAGCAATTGATTGGTTTGAATCTTCTGTGCACTGGCTCTCTAACTGGTTGTGAGCCCTTTTGAAATTGCTTGGAAAAGTCAGAGCCAAATATGTGGCCATCCACAAGCAGCTGCATGTAGGTGACCTTGCAGCTTGCATTGTGTTTATCAACTTCCCCTCCTGGTTTCATTTTATTTTTCTTACACTCATATTCTCTTTTTCTGTTTTCCTCATAATTTGTTATTGTTATTACATTAAGTATTGTTATATCATATATACTTATGTCAGCCACCTTAAATCCTTTTAGGAACAGAGTTGAGAATATATAAAACACTACAGTTAATAAGAAAAATGTTAGTTTCAACTAGTACAATGAAGACAAAAGTACAATTTCATCACTGATCCATCAACTCTTTTATTGTTAAAACTTACTGAGGATCTGCTATTTCTTTAGTCTGAATTTTCTCCAAGTAGGTATTTTGTGTAAAGCACTGATACCCATTTGCACCATTTCAAATCTGTCATCAAAATAAATATAAGGACAAAACATGGTCTTTCTTCAAGCCGTTTGAAACAGGGAGGAAGGTTTTTTCTTTACTAGGAACTTGATATATTATTCTTTTAATCATTCAAGATAATTCTTTCCTTCAATATTTGTTGAATATGTACTATGTGCTTAGATGGCTCTAGTTGCTATGGAAAATATAAAAATGAATAAGGTGTTTGAATATTTTTAAGAAGCTCCTGTGTGTGCATTATGTGCTTCTACATTACAAAGACTTGCTTACCTTAGGTGTAATTGAAGTTCTTAAGAATGAAGAAAGGTGAGGCAGTGTGGAAGGCCTAGGGACCTCCAACAGAAGCGTAATCTGGCCTCCTGATTCCAATGTAGGGCTCTAATACATCAAAGAATCAGTCACCAAGGTTGGGGACAGGAGAGTTGGGGCCAGACAAGCATAGGAAATCCAGTATAAACACAAAATAAAAGTTCAGGGTGAGGAAAACAGAAACCTGAACTAACTTGGGTCACTAGATGGAAGCTAAGAATAATCAGCAATGAAAAGAGCCAAATCAGAAGCTGAAAGAAGGGTTCTGATTTAAGACATTGATCTAGTTTACATGTTTTAACTACCATTGAATGTCCAAAGGGATATGAAAATAGGGGAAAATATGAATTGGCACTTGCTGTGAACTTTAGAGGATTTCTAGTAAAGTATTCTATGTTTAGAGGCAAATGTGAGCTATAGGGCAGTCAGGGAGGGGCAAATACCAATCCTACCATCATCTATAGAAAGTTCATTAAAGCTAAGGTCTAGGCAGAGCATGGTGGCTTCCACCTGTAATCCTAGCACTCTGGGAGGCCGAGGCGGGAGGATCGCTGAAGTCAAGAGTTTGAGACCAGCCTAAGCAAGAGCGAGACCCCATCTCTACTAAAAATAGAAAAAATTAGCCAGGTGTGGTGGCACTTGCCTGTAGTCCCAGCTACTCAGGAGGCTGAGGCAGGAGGATAGGTTGAGTCCAGGAGTTTGAGGTTGCTGTGAGCTAGGCTGATGCTATGGCACTCTAGCCTGGGCAACAGAGTGAGACTCTGTCTCAAAAATAATAATAATAATAAAATAAAGCTAGGGTCTACACAGAGTAATATCTGATGGCATCCCAGCTTGCTCTTCATATAGATGGCATACTATATGAAGAGAGAAGTTCTTTGGCCCAATGGTGAAGTCTCTGGCCCTACCACCTCTGGCTGTAACTGTTTTCCTAATCCCACAGACACCTAGAATCCCAATTTGTTAAAGTAACTATGGTAAAGTTTGAAATTTTCCCTTCTCCTATTATCTGTACCTAATAGTTGAACAAAACCCTCACAAAATTCTGAAACTAACTGTGAACCCCAAACATGGACATGAAAACAATCATAAGTATAAACTAATAGACGAACAATCTTCTAAATTAAAAGACTAGGTTTTAATCTATAAAAGGAGAATAACCAGAGGAATGAACTTAAATGAGCCCACCCATGAAACGATTAATAATAAAAACAAAACAATATAAAACAAACAAAAAAAGTTAGAAAAATCTCCAAATGCCAGATACTGGAAAGATGCTATCAACAAGATTCAAAAGAACATTACACCGTATGTACACCACATGCAAAATTTAACACAAAATGGATCACAGACCTAATTGTAAGAGCTAAAACTATAAAGCTCTTAAAAGAAAATATGGGCATAAATATTTGTGGCCTTGGATTAGGCAGTGGTTTCTTAGATATGATACCAGAAGCACAAGTAATAAAAAAATAGATAAACTGGACTTAAAAGCTTTTGTGCTTCAAAGGAAACCTTGAGAAAGTGAAGAGACAATATTTTCCCTCACTGAATGAGAGAAAATATTTGCAAATCATATATTAATAACTGATAAAAGATTTCTATCCAGGACTTTTATAACTCTGTAACAAAAAGACAATCCAATTTTTAACTGATCTGAATAAACATTGTACCAAAGATATACACATGGCCAATGAGCATTTGAAAAGATTCTCAACATTATTAGTCATTAGGAAAATGTAAATTTAAACCATAATTAGATACCACTTTACACCCAGTAGAATGGCTATAATAAAAAAAGCAAACAGTAAAAAGTATTGGTGAGGATATGGAGAAATTGGAACCCTCATGCATTGCTGGTGGGAATGTAAAATGGTGCAGTCACTTTGGAAAAACAATTTGGCAGTTCCTCAAAATGTTAAACATAGAGTTAGCATATGACCCAGCAATTCTATTCCTAGATATTTACCCAAGAGAAATGAAAACATGTTTACACAATAACTTATACACAAATGTTCTTAGCAGCATCATTCATAATAACTCAGATGTCCAACAACTCAAGAATGGATAAACAAAATATTATATTCACACAGACACCCAGGTATATTATTTGGGAATAAAAAGGAATGGGGTACTGATACATGCTACAACATGGATGAACTTTGAAAGCATTATACTCAGTGAAAGAGGCCAGACACAAAAGACCACATATTTTATGATTGTACATAAATATGAAGTGTCATATACATAAGCAAATCCATAGAAATTGTAAATTAGTGATTGCCAGGAGCTGAGAGCAGGGAAAATAGGGAGTGATTGCTAATAATTATGGGGCTTCCTTTAGGGATGATGAAAATATTCTGAAATTGGAT
Source organism: Indri indri (assembly GCA_004363605.1). NCBI lineage: Eukaryota > Metazoa > Chordata > Mammalia > Primates > Indriidae > Indri > Indri indri. The sequence continues at coordinate 7,864 of RJWJ010036602.1, read as the reverse complement.
AGTGGTGATGGTTGCACAACTCCAGATCTACTGAAAACCACTGGATGGTGTACTTTAAAAAGGGGGATTTTATGGTATGTTAATTTTATCTCAATAAAGCTATCATTTAAAAATAGCATTACATTTTTAAATGAGAACAATTTGATATTAGAAAAGATTGAAATAAGAATAAGATTGCTAAATGTTAAAAAAAAAGAGAGAGAATGAAATGGAAGCAGTAAAGAGCACAATTGGAAAATGCTGAAAATCGAATCAATGAATTTGAAATCAAGCTCAAAAAACCTTTCAGAATTCATAGGAAAATGATAAAGGAATGAATAAGATGGGAGAAAAGGTAATGCATAAAGAACAGATCTAGGATATCCAACAAAGGATTTCAAAAAGAAAGGATAGAATAATAATCAAAGAAATAATTTTTTAAAAATTTCCCTGAGTAGAAGACCAAGCCAAGCTAAGATCCAGAGAATCAAGTGAAAAGAATTATTTCTTATTCTATTTTATTACCATTGTTATCGTTGTTAATACTTTTTCAGTCAGCTTGAAACTTTAAATTTTCTGGGGGGAGAGGCAAAAATAAAACCTTTATATTTTTAATTGACAAAAAATTATATATATTTATTGGGTACAATGTGATATTTTGATCTACATATACATGGTGGAATGAAGGTAGTTAACATCACCTACTTATTTTTTTGTGTGTGGTGAGAACACTTAAAATCTACTCTTTCAGCAATTTTGAAATATACGTTATTATTAAGTATAGTCACCATGCTGTACAATAGATCACTAAAACTTATTCCTCCCAACTGAAACTTTGTACCCTTTGACCAACATCTCCCTTTCCCCTTCCCACCCCCAGCCTCTGATAGCCACTATTCTACTCTGTGTTTCTGTGAGTTTGACTTTTTGTAGATTCCATATATAAATGAGTTCATGCAATATTTGTCTTTCTGTGCTTGGCTTATTTCACTTAGCATAATATACCTCAGGTTTATCCATGTTGTCACTAATGACAGAATTTCCTTCTTTTGAAAGGCCGTATAGTATTCCATTGTGCATATATACCATATTTTCTTTATTCATTTATCCATCGACAAAAACTTAGGTTGCTTCCATAGCTTACCTATCATGAGTAATTCTGCTATGAACATAAGAGTGCAGGTATCTCTTTGACATACAGATTTCAACTCCTTTGGATATATACCCAGAAGGGAGATTGTTGAATCATATGGTAATTCCATTTTTAGTTTTTCAAGGGACCTCCATACTGTTTCCCATAATGGCTGTGCTAATTTACATTTCCATCAGCAGTGAACCAGGGTTCCCTTTTCTGACATCCTCACCAACACCTGTTATCTTTCATCTTTTTAGCCATTCTGACAGGGGTAAGGTGATATCTCATTGTGATTTTAATTTGCATTTCCCTGAGGATTAGAGATGTTGAGTATTTTTTTCATTTATCTGTTGACCCTTTGTATGTCTTCTTTTGAGAAATGTCTGTCAGCTTCAAACTTGTTGCTTGGAAAATTGTGAAGCCTACTCCATGCTATAGTACACCAGAACATTAAACCAAAATCCTGTAAATCTGGGCCTCAGCTCTCTTACCAGGAATGTGGCTTTGGACAAATCTTTTAGCCTCTTCGGGCTCCTCTGATAAAGAAAAACAAAATCTTGAACTAGGCTGGGCTCTGTGGCTCACGCCTATAATCCTAGCACTCTCGGAGGCCAAGGAGGGAGGCTTGCTTGAGCTCAGGCATTCAAGACCAGCCTGAGCAAGAGCGAGACCCCATCTCTACTAAAAATGGAAAAATTAGCCGGACATTGTGGCACGGACCTGTAGTCCCAGCTGCTTGAGAGCCTGAGACAGGAAGTTCGCTTGAACCCAGGAGTTTGAGGTTGCAGTGAGCTATGATGACACCACTGCACTCTACCCGCCACAACAGAGCAAGACTCTGTCTCAAAAAAAAAAAAAAAAAAGAAAGAAAAAGAAAGAAAAGCTTGACCTAGATGACTTTAGCTCTTATGCCTTAAGCATAAGATATGGGCCAAAGGGGAGGTAGGAGGTAAGACAAGAAGGCTAGACAGGGAAGATAATGAAGTCTTTCTTTAACAGAACTAAAATATTGTGGGTGGGGTGAGGAGGGGGCGGGATGTACAAGCAATCCTGACACTGTCCATAGTGCTGAAGCATCATTGTTTTGTCTGAATGCCAGTTGGAGGAGTTAGGAATTGCTTTGGTAAGCGACATGGAGATCTGACCAGTTTAGAGCAGAACAATGACACTCTGAGTTCATTTACTTCTATGTATTTAACTACCACATCTACACTGATGGTTCCAAAACCTGTATCTCTAGCATTGACCTTCCTCCTGATCTCTCAATGCATCTTTTCAACCATCTGCCAAGCATCACCTGCATTTTACAATACTGAATTTACTTCAAATTTAACAGGTCTCAAAGTGAATTTGTTATATTAATTAATGATCCTGCTTCTCCTCCTGCATTTTCTAGCATGATTAGTGATATGAAAATTGATTATTTTTGCCAAGCCAAAGACCTAGGAGACTTAGATGATTTTACCATGCCCACTGCCTATCATCAATCACCAAATTCTGCCAATATTGTCCATAAATACATCTTACATTCATCTCATTTTCTCCACCCCACTCTCACTGCCTTTACTGAATTTTTAAACATTTCTTGCTTGGACTATTATAACACCTTTCTAATTAATCTCCCTGTCTTCAATATTGTACACTTCCGACTTATGATCAAGTTATTTCCCTGCTAAAATCCTTCTCTGGCTCTGGTTGATTATAGCACAAAATCCAAGTTACTAATACTCAGAATGTCACTCAAGGACACTTCATAGTCTGTATGGGGAAGAAAATTCTGAAACAGGACATGTATTAGGGAGTTCCCTGTGGAACTCAACATCTGTGGAAGAATGCAGAAGGGGACAGGATTAGGCAGAGGGAGAAGTTGAGCTGTGATCTAGCCCCAACGAAGGTCTCTCAGCCCACCCCATGGGTTGCCCTGGAGCTGCAATGGCCATTCAGAATTGTTCCAAGTGAGATCAAATGGTCCAGGGATTTATATAACACATTGGTCAAGCATTGGATGAACGATGTCTCTGGAAGAAAGCATGACCTTGGCTAATGCTACGATTTGAGGGTTGTGTTCTGGCAGCACTCCCAGAAGTTGAGAAAACAAGTACTTCATTTCCGAAGGTGGATCTGGGCAGCACATCAGAAAATCCACTAGTCTACCTCTACACATCTTCCTCTGTGCTTCCTTAACCTCTTGTATTTACTACCCTCTGCTTTACTGCCTCTTTACTTCTCTGTATTCCTCATTAGACTGTAAATTCTGTGCAACAAATGCTGTGACTGCATAAATCATTGTTTATCCCGAATGCTTGCAACATAGCAAGTCATTAAACAAAATAAATCATTAAATGAATGAATGTGTATTTTCTTTCTCCCATTCTTTACTCTCTGGTGCTCCAGTCAAACCAAACTACTTGCAGTTCCTTCAATTTCCCAAGCCTTTCTTTGAAGCCTTGCTTTGGGTTTGCTCTTCCTTTGGTTTGAATTGCCTTTATGTGGCTCGACCATGAGCTGAATGCCTACTTTTTTAATCAACAGTCAGCTCAGTTGTCACCTTTGGAAAACTTTTTCCCAGACACAGTCACTATCTTCATTTTCTGTGTTTCCACAGAACTCATTCCGTACCAACTATCACACTTCTTTTTTTTTTTTTTTTTTTTAGTTTATGCTGCTCTGATCCCTACAAGCAGATATGAGACTTTAAGCCTCATCCATTTTTGTTTCCTTAGTACCTACAGGGCCTGGCACACAGTAGAGAAAGAACAAATGAATGAACCATAGATACATGATTAAAGCTTGGCTCTAGGAATATTAACCAGGAAGTATGTGCCGAATGGATTAAAGAAGAAGGGAGTTACATGGAAGAAAATGATCAGGTTAAACAAGAGGCATGCAGCTGTAGACACTGAATTAGCTGTAATTCCTTATCCCTGAAATTATTATTATTATTATTATTATTATTATTATTTGAGACAGAGTCTAACTCTGTTGCCTGGGGTAGAGTGCCATGGCATCAGGAACCTCAAACTCCTGGGCTCAAGCGAGCGTCCTGCCTCAGCCTCCCGAGTAGCTGGGACTACAGGCATGTGCCACCACACCTGGCTAATTTTTTTTTTTTTTCCATTTTAAGTTGTCCAGCTAATTTCTTTCTATTTTTTTAGTAGAGACGGGGTCTCACTCTTGCTTAGGCTGGTCTCGAACTCTCAAGCTCAAGCGATCCTCCCTCCTCGGCCTCCCACTGAAATTATTTTTTTACATGCTCAAGATGAAGAGCAGAATGATGGCTTTAGCACAGTTGTGACTTTGCCAAACATGTCTTAGTCAGGTAGTGTCTCAGTCCACTTCTTACCCGATCTAGCGTAAGGGTGTGAAAATCAAATGCCGTGAGGGCCCAGAAAGATTACCTAAATGTGTGGTAGAACTCTCGGGTACTGAGTTTTTTCGAGGGGCATTCAATTTCAATTTTTAAGTCATGTGGTCACCAGACAGAACCGTGTTTGGGCCTGACGTGACCTGCAAGCCACCAGTGTGTCTCCCCTTCTCCACATGGTGAAATCACATTTTCTGAACTACAGTGGAACTGAGTCGGGGGGGAGATGTGGATGACATTTTCATCCCTGTAGAAAAAGCGGATGTTTCTATATTTTTTAATAAGAAGTAAAATTCTTTCTGAAATGGCTTCCTACTCTGCCAGGAAATCAGATCAGAAATTTTACTGGCATTACAAAAAAAAAAAAAAATCCTTCCTTGCCATTGCTTTTTTTTTTTTTTTTTTTTGGGCAATTTATCATCTTCTTATTAAAAAAAAAGTAACATAAGCTCTTTGTGAAAATATTTAGAAAATATAGAAAACAAAAGTTAAAAAATAATCTCTCCAAATTCTACCACCAATGAGCAACCTCCACCAGCACACTTTGTGCATCAGCGACCAGGTGGGACTGTGGAACTGGCATGCATACTCAGAGCTTGGTAGCAGGCAAGCAGAAAAATAAGTTACTTCTAAACGTTAGGGTTTGTGTAAGAACTTATGATCCAACAGAGCTAATAAAGGCATTCTGAGATGACTCTAAAGTCCCTAGACCAGATGACCACGGCACAGGGCCTGATGAGGAGGAATTTCCTGCTGCACTACTATTGTTGAAATGGAACTTGGTTCTGAATCCACAACAGAACTATTGTGCTTATGACATTTGCTTTGAGAAATGAATACTGGGTTGATAGTACACAAGAACTTTTGAGTCTGGCCTATAAAGAACTTTCACTTAGTTGCCAGCTTCTTAACATAGAAAAGTACAGTTTTTGACCTTAAAACATTGAATGTAGTCCCTAAAATTAAAAGATGTGGATTTATACAAGCCAAATAAGAAGACGATTACAATAAACAGAGCCACTTTTTTTTTTTTTTTTTTTTTTTACAAGGAACTGTGTTGTGTTTATATTTAGAGCATTCTGTGCCGAGGTATTCCCTGGCTCATCTGCAGAATCATAAAGGAGGGAGAAGTTGAGAAGCAAGGAATTAGAACCGAATACTAATTATTAGGGATCTGGAATGAAAAATAAACCCAACATGCTCATTCTTAATAGTAAGCAGACTTAATATTTTCAAGAAAACTTTACAGATTTCAAAATATCTAAAGTTGCTCTTTTTTCCCCACCGAATTTTTAAATTTTTACAATTTTTATAAATAGTGTTTTGTACTTCCCTTGAAATTTTCCTGCAATGTCACGGGTATATTTGGGGATAGAGTTTTAAGAATATCTCAGATGAGGCATTAGAAAAATTTAATCCATTATAAATATCTTTAGAAGCTACATCTATTTTACTTTAATTATTATTTTACCATAATTATTTCTAATCACAATATTTCTTACAGGCCACCTCATATTCAGATCATTTTCTCAAGTGTAATTAAAAATATAAAACCTGTATTGCACTTAAATATCACCATGCTGTTTTAACATGTTTTCACCTATATTAATATTCATTTCAAAATTATTTATCTTAAAAGGACAATTGAGGAAAAATAAAGTGTACTGTCTCTAAGGTTTCGGATATTCAAAAACCAAGCAGCTGTTCTTTCAAGGTTAATATAATAAACTGATTTTATTAAGTAAGGTCTTACATTTCATAGTTGCAGCAGTTTATAAATACATGTTTATTAATTTTTTGATTCCTTTTATTCATCAGTCATGTTTTTGGTACTTTATGTTCTGGGGTTATACTAGATACTGCAGTTCAGAAATACAGGTTCTCTGTGAGTGAGACATCGGCTTCACCTCCAGGGGTCCACAATTTAATTCCATAAATAATTTTTATAGAAAGGGTGTGTCACCATGGATTAAGAAAACAGGTGATTTGACGCACAACCAGCACAAGGACCATACGTGTCTCCTCCACTGCTAAGTTGTTGTATTTTCTTGGTTTGTGTTTCATGCATCGATAAGTGAAGCTTCAAATAATATTACCCCCTAAAGCTTCAAGCTGGAAAAAAGTCCTAGTCCTCCCACACTTGAAACACACACACACACGCACACTTTCAGCTTGCTCTAAATTTTTGCTCTTAAGTATCGAATCTTAGTGCTAAAATGTTATTTTTAGAGTTCACTGCTCCAGCGTGGCACTGTCTAGAGCTTGGATCTAGAAGTTTATGTCTTTCTTGAACTTCCCAAGTGGTAATAAAAACCACAGTGAGGACAAGAGCACCAGAATAATGCCAACTCAGGAGAAATGGCCTGAATTTGAAAGAGTACAAGTTTTTATCAGATATGACAATTAAGGAAGTTGAAACATGGAGCCGCCACTAAAAGAAGTTGTGGAGTAGTCCCTGGGGACCTCCAAGGAGCAATTGATCCTAAATCACAAAGATGTGTATTTTTCTGAAGATTCCAAACAAGATAATTTTGATGGTTCTTATACTATGAATTTTTTTTTTTGAGGCGGAGTCTCACTCTGTCACCTAGGCCAGAGTGCTGTGGCGTCAGCCTAGCTCACAGCAACCTCAAACTCCTGGGCTGAAGCAATTCTCCTGTCTCAGCCTCCCGAGTAGCTGGGAGTACAGGCATGCACCACCATGCCTGGCTACTTTTTATATTTTTAGTAGAGATGGTGTCTCGCTCCTGCTCAGGCTGGTCTCGAACTCCTGACCTCAAGCGATCCTCCATCCTCGGCCTCCCAGAGTGCTAGGATAACAGGTGTGAGCCACCGCACCTGGCATGTTCTTATACTACGATTATAAAAATCTGCTAACTATGTTTTAATATAGCATATCGTGTTTTTGCCACTTAGGATGGCAGCAATTTCATCAGACAGCTTTTTTTGGGGAAGACTTCCAAACCAATGTTTGGGGGAGAATCGAATCCTTTTTATGCAAAGCTAGTGGAGTTTTCCCGTTTTGAATTTTTATGTGGAAGGATATGAACCATAAACATTTCTATATGAAAACTTAACCTTTTTGCTTTTTATTGGCTACATTGCAAGGAGTCATTTGGCCCAGTCTTCCTTCTCTGCTCCCAATTCCAGCAGTAATGATGGAAAATCAGTGCAGCATCCTGGTGCATCTGTAGTGTGGTTTGACAAAGATCATTACGTTCTTGTCAACGTATGGTGACAGATCAATGTCCGACCATAGATTCTAGTATTTTTTCTTTCTGAAATAATAAGTAACACCTGAATGCAGTATGTCTACTATAGCTACCTAGTTTTGTAAAGCATATAGTTAAGTAAAGGGCAGGAATAAAAAACATGATCAACTCTGT
>RJWJ010036601.1:0-15991 GCA_004363605.1 Indri indri | reverse complement strand
TGTTTTCAGCTCTGGACTGCTGCCCTGTCACACCAAACTCAAAACCACTGCAGTCAGCTCTTGTCACAGTGGCCTGAAAGCAACCACCCCAAGTGGTCAGTCTGAGATAGGAGACAGGAAGGCGTCATGTCAGTTTAAAAGATTGGAAGGGGATAAATGCCACAATCCCAACCAGCTCCTGCCAAGTTCAGACTGTGTCAAGCCTTTTGTAGGGCCCTGAATGATTTGCATTAGTATCCATCCCTGCCAACAGCAATAGAAAAATTGCCTCTCTCAGAAGCAGTATTTTGATATCTGCACAAGGCATGCTTTCTCCTAGACAGGCATTTCCCCTTCATCTTCTGCTGACCACTGGCAATCTCATTACTGCCCATGTATGCATTCTGGTCCATGTCACTTGGTTATTTCCCATCATGGGTTCCTTATACAGAACTTGCTCTCTTTTCTCATTTTGAGAGAGAGAGAGAGAGAGAGAGAGAGAGAGAGAGAGAGAGAGAGAGAGAGAGAAAGAGTATCATTCCATGTGCCCATATACATTCACGCTGTTCAAGGAAAACTGCTCTAAAAGCTGGATTGACACTCAAAGAAGCAAATAAATGATTATGGCTTTATTTTAAACAGATGGACAGCCTAGATACTTGGTGATGGAATTACCGATTTCCCGATTTTAAGAGAAATATACACACCAAGTTCATTGACAAGACACTACATCCTTGGCCATCAAGTGTCTTAGTCTTTTATTTCATCCATTGTAATGATTTGGGTGGTTAGATGGTGGATCTGACCAGCTGAACAGAAAAATCACCCAACAGCATGTCCAAAGACCATAAGTGAACTGTTATAGACGGTTTGGCTCACAGGTAAAGCAATTAGAGCCCCTCTGTGAATTCCCTTACAGAGAAAGAACAATCCAGGTCATGAAGCAGGGTCTTGTTTACACTCGAATGTGAGGGATAATCATTTGTTGGTTTAGGCAAGTCCCTGCATTATTACCAGGTTTTATCAAAGCAAAGTGCATCCTATCTCGTACTACCTGCTTTGAAGTTTATAATTATAAAAATTAGAAACGCTTCTAAAATACATTGTCACTTTAGCCATGAGCACTTGTTTTTTACCCCCAAAGAATTTTTCAAGAAGTTATTATTAAGAATTTAAATGTTAACAGAATTTTCATTAATTTTTGAATTTTTTCTTATAAAAATTGGCTAAAGCCTTTAGCCAATTTTCATATTTTTTTCCAAATTATAAATTCAATCAGAACATCATTTAAGAAAGAGTAAAGGAAGAACTCAAAAAGATTTCTTAAAGTTAAAACATTAAACCTACTCACTATGTTGTCACATAAGGGTATTCTGGATAGTTTAATATCCTGGCATGCACAAAAATGTATTCCATACTGGTCAGTAGGAGCCCTGTATGTATGTTTAAATCTACAATGTTAATGTTGCAGATCCGTGAGGTTTCATTATCATACATAATCACGCTACTTGTCCTACTCACAAATACTGAGATGAGATATATAAAGGTACTTATGTATCTGCTGCCAATTCCCTATGCAGACTAAGAAAGTGTTAAAAATAATAGAAATTACTTCATAGAACTTTTGTGTTTATCAGAACTTAAGCACCACTTGTCCCGATCCATTCATTTTATGGTTGAGGAAGGTGAGGTTTGTTCCAATGACTCGCAGCTAGTCAATGGGAAAACAAGACTAGCAGAGAGAAGGTCTAACTCTTTTTCAATTTCCTTTAGCTTTTAACCAGAAACGGGGCTAGTCACATCTCCCTTTAAGTAAATAACAAAGGAGGAAACTTTAAAGTTTAACAAAAGTACAAAAAAGTTAAGATTTCCTTGGTATAGTTGATTCATTATTTAGTGCATAGTCAAGTACTACAGAAAGCTATGCAATAGGTTATTACACAGACAACATGGATATTTACTGTGCTGAAGTTTACAGTTATTACAACACACGTGTCCTAACTAATTGTACATTTCCAATTATGCACCTCCCATTGCCACCAGACTATCTAAACTATAGGAAATATATCAAATATAAATCTGAACACTTATTCTCCTGATTAGAAGTCTTCAGGAGAACCCCTTTGTCTACGTGGCACCAAGACTAAGCTCCTGCCCTTAACCCTGTGCTCACCTTCAGCCTCATCTTTTGCACTGTCTGTCTCCATCCTTATACTCCAGCAACACTGGTGGTGGCTTCCATACATCTCGTACTGATTATCACCTCTGTGCATTTGTTCCTGCGCTCCCCTCTGAAACGACCTCCTCAATGTGTCACAGCCCCACTCTGCTGGCTCACTGTTGAGGCTCAGCACTCAGGTGACACCTTCAGGAGGCTCTCCCTGACACCTCCCCTGCTCCCTCCCTCCTAGATTAGGTAGTCCTCCTCCACGACTCTGTATTTCTCTCTGCGTAATTAATCACCGCTTTTAAACAGATAATTATGGAACATTGTGTTATATGTCTGCCTCACCTAGTTTACTGTGGGTTCCTTGAGAGAAGGGCTGTTTTACAGCAAGCACAGGGTCTGATATCGTAAGAGCTTGGTGTGAGCTCAACGAGTGTTACAGGAATGATTAAATGATTAACGATTAAATGAGTTAATATATGTAATGTGCACGAAACAGCAGTTGGCATATAGAACATGAAGAATGCCAAGGAATAAATGAATAAACTTGAAAACCTTCCCCAATCCTGTGTTCTTCTGACTGATAAGCATCATGCTTCAGTAGGAGTCAGATGGCAAGTGGGTGATCACTGGAATTTGCCAGAGGAATTGGGAAAAAATCCGATTTGGGAAACTCTTGTGAAGAATCTTCAAGTGTGGGCATATCATATATTGGCCTTGGGGAGTGTTCTAGGAGTGAAATGCAGAAAAATCATTCTCACAAAATAGATTCACAAAAGCTCTCTCAGTATACAAAGAAAGTGACGTACTGTTGCTGCTTCGGGGCAGACCTCCTTCCTCTCCTTGGCATTCAACAAATCCCTCCTTAGTTTGTGATAGTTTTATGCCTGATATTTCCACTAGGGGTCAAACTTTTAAATACAGTGTTTCTCACTGCAATAGTATTGTGGGCCTAGGGAAACATTTCATTTCTTTCTTGGCTGTAGTCAAAATTGCTGTTCTCTGTTTGAATTGCATAGTCAACCAATTTCCTATCATGATTTTAGGAGTAACAATAAATTAAACTTTTTGAAGAGAATGCTTTTCTCCTATGCTATGTCATGCCTCTATTCTTACCAGAAATGGGTGACTATAGCATTGGCAATTTCAAAGACTAGATCCACTTGCGGAATGGCGAAGATAGGTTGTCACCTGCAATCAGCAGCTGGACCCGAACCTTTATAGTACTTATTTTTTTTCTATTTTATTTTAGTTATACAGGCATACCTTGAAGATATTGTGAGTTCAGTTCCAGACTACCTCAATAAAGCACAATATCACAGTAAAGCAAGTCATTCAAATTTTTGGTTTCCCAGTGCGTATAAAAGTTATATTTATACTATACTGTAGTCTATTAAGTGTGTAATAGCATTGTGTCTAAAAAAATGTACATGCCTTAATTAAAAATACATTATTGCTAAAAAATGCTATCCGAACTTTCAGCGAGTTGTAATCCTTTTGCTGGTGGAGGGTCTTGCCTTGATGTTGATGGCTGCTGACTGATCAACAGCCTTGGCTGCTTGCTATTTCTACCTCATCTACAGTTACATACTCCACTGAAGCCCTGAAGCCCTGGACCCCTCAAAGTCATCCACAGGGTTGGAATCAACTTCTTCCAAACTCCTGTTAATGTTGCTATTTTGATCTCCTTCCATGAATCACCAATGTTCTTAGTGGCATCTAGAACAGTGAATTCTTTCCAGAAGGCTTTCAATTTACTTGACCCAGATCTAACAGAGGAATCACTAACTATGGCAGCTATGGCCTTATGAAATGTATTTCTTAAATAATAAGACTTGAAAGTCAAAATTACTTTTTGATACCTGGACTACAGAATGGCTGTTGTGTTAGCAGACATGAAAGCAACATTAATGACCTTGCACATCTCTGTCTGAACTCTTTGGTGACTAGGTGCCTTGACAGTGAGCATAATATTTTGAAACGAATCTTTTTTTCTGAGCAGTAGATCTCAACAGTGGGCTTAAAATATTCAGTAAACTGTGCTGTAAACAGACGTACTGTCATCCAGGCTTTCTTGTTCCATTTATAGAACATAAGTACATTCAGCATCATTCTGAAAGGCCCTAAGATTTTCGGAATGGTAAATGAGCATTTCAGCTTAAAGCCACCAAAGGCGTTAGCTCCTAACAAGAGAGTCAGCCTGTCCTTTGAAGCTTTGAAGCCAGGCACTGACTTTTCTCTAGCTATGAAAGTCCTAGATAGCATTTTCTTCCAATAAAAGACAGTTTTATTTATGATAAAAATCTGTTATTTAGTACAGCAGCCTTTATCAGTTATTTTAACTAGATCTTCCAGATGACTTGCTACAGCTTCCACACCAGCACTTGCTACTTCACCTTGAACTTTTACGTTATGGAGATGCCTTCTTTCCTTAAACTTCATCAACCAACCTGTGACAGCTTCAAACTTTTCTTCTGCAGCTTCTTCACCTCTCTCAACCTTCAAAGAATTGAATAGAGTTAGGGTTTTGCTCTGGATTGGGCTTTGGCTTAAGAGAATGTTGTGGCAGGTTTGATCTTCTGTCCAGATCCATAATACTTTCTCCGTATCTGCGATAAGGCTGTTTCACTTTCTTATCATTCGTAGGTTCACTGGAATAGCACGTTTAATTTCCTTCAAGAACTTTTCCTTTGCATTCACAACTTGGCTAACTCTAGGAGCTAAAGGCCTAGCTTTCAGCCTATCTCAGCTTTTGACATGCCTTTCCTATTAATCTTAATCATTTCTAGCTTTTGATTTAAAGTGAGAAACATGTGACTCTTACTTTCATTTGAACACTTAGAAGTCATTGTAGGGTTAATAATTGATCCAATTTTATTATTGTTGTGTTTTATTGAATAGGGAGTACTGAGGAGAGGAAGAAAAATGGGAGAATGGCTGGTTGGTGGAGCAGTCAGAACACACATAACATTTATTGATTAATTTTGCCATCTTCTATGGGCATGGTTTGTGGTGTCCTTAAACAATTACAACGATAGTAACATCAAATATCACTGATTACAGATCACCATAAAAGATACAATAATAATGGAAAGTTTTGGAATATTGCAAGAATTATCAAAATGTGACATATAAACACAAAGTGAGCGCATGTTGTTTGAGAAATGGTGCCAGCAGACTCACGTGAAGCAGGGTTGTCACAACCCTTCAATTTGTAAAAAATGTGATATCTGCAAAATGCAATAAAGCAAAGTGTGATAAAACAAGGTATACCTGTATATCTGTTGCATGCTATAAATTTGGAAATTTTAAATTCCCTCTCTTTCTCACCAGCTGCTATTCTAGGAGTTTCACAAATCTGAAGTCCATTCTACACTTTCATTTCCACTGGAAGCACACTCTTGACAAACTTTTTCCCCACAGTGTTCATCAGCGCATTCATAAACCTCCACTTTTCCTTTAACTTATGTTAATTTATTTAGGAAAAATGAAAATTAATATTTTCATAGTCCTTTATAGTTGACAAAGTATTTTCACAAGTATTGTGTTATCTAGTCCTTGCAAAATTCTAATAAGTTGACTTGGAACAGTAATTACTTTCCTGACAGTAATGAATTTTATTACATTCATTTTATAGTTGGAGAAACAGAGGATTCAATCATTAAGTGACTTACTAAAGGTCATGGTTAGAATGTAGTAAGGCTGGAGTAAGAATCCTGCCCTTGGGGTATAACACCTGTACTTTTACTCTCTTGAAATGAACTAACAATGTCAGCCATTAAGGCATCTTAAGAAATATTTTTTCATAAATATTTATCTTCATAAATTGATAGATTCTCAGAGAGAAGAGTTCAAGGGATAAACTGGTATAATCCACAGCCTGCATGGAGGGGAATATTTGCAAACCAGTAAAAGTGACCTTTCTTCTTGGAAGTTTTGAGTACCAAGATCTTAATTAATGTATCATTATCATATTGATTATTAAAAAGTTATTCTCTATGTAAAATGAAAATTCATCCTGATTTATTACCAGTTCCTCATTTTGCACTTCTGATATAACAGCAAACTGAAACATCACCTTTTCTGTGTTCTCAGGAAGGGGAAAAAATTCTTCTTCATTTTCCTTTTTCAATTTTTCATTTCCTTCCTATTCTCATGCTAGCTCTTATCCCAAATAATTGCTGGCAGCATTTATCATCTCACTTCTACTTGATTACTGTGGGCTTCCCTGTGTCGCATGTGGACTTTGCCATGTACGGCCTCTTTTCAGGTCTCCCTCAGGGCAAATTTCACCTCTGCACATCCTAATTGAATTGCTTTAAAGCAATGATACAGAGAAAAACGTAGACGCTTCTATAGGGGGAAAGGGGAACATATTATAAGCAGAGGAACAAAGATAAGTAGTAGCAGACTTCTCTTTAGAAATAATGTAAGAGAGAAAATAGTAGAACAAATCTTTATAGTACAAAATAAAATTAGCACAAACATTGGGAGGGAAAAATGGAAGTACAGTTGTCCGTCATCATATGCAGGGAATTGGTTGCAGGACCCTAGCATATACCAAAACCCGTGCATACTCAAATCCTGCAGTCAGCCCTATGCAACCTGTGTATCTGAAAAGTCAGCCCTCCATATATGCAGTATGTTCACATCCCATGAATATTGTATTTTTGATTTATGTTTGGTTGCAGATGCAGAACCCATGGATATGGAGGACTGAATGTATTTATTGAAAACAATCCATGTATAAATGGACCCATGCAGTTCAAACCCATGTTGTTCAAGGGTAAACTGTACACTGTTGTAATGCTCTTGTACTACATGAAAAAGTATAATATTATTCTAATACATACTTTGATAAATATTTATACTATCAATCCTAGAGGAATCAACTTAAAAAATCACAGTTATAGCTAATAAGATAAAAAAGAAGATAAAATGAAATCATAAAAATTAATCCAAATGAAAATAGGAAAAGAGAGAAAAGGGAAAAAACAACACATGAGATAATCAAATAACATTATGTTAGAAATAAAAACAACTATGCCAATAATTATATTAGAAGTAAACGATCTAGACACCCTGATTAAGAAGCAAAGCTTTCCAGATTGAATTAAAAAGCAAGATTCAACCGTATATTTCTAAAATGAAATCCACTTTAAATATGAAGACTCGAATAGGTTAAAAGTAAAAGATGTATAAAAACATACCTTGTGAACTATCCTCAAAAGGAAACTGGAGTAGCTATATTAATATAAGGCAAATTGGATTTCAGAGCAAAGACTATTAATAGGGAGGAAAAGTTCTATTTCATAATAAAGGAGTCAATTTACCAAGAAAACATAAAAATAATAAACATCTATGCACCTAATAAGAGAGGTTCAAAATAAGTGAAGAGCTTCAAAAACTGATAGAACTGAAAATAAAAATAGACAAATCCAAAAGTATAGTCAGAGATTTCCATAATGACAGAACAAGTAGGCAGAAAATCAATAAGGAGATAAAAGACTTGAACAACGTTATCAACGAACTTTGTCTTATTAGCATTTATAGAACACTCCACTCAACGACAGCAGACTACACATTCCTTACAAATGTACATGGAATATTTACCGAGATGTACCATATACCATATTCTGGACCATAAAACAAATCCCAGTAAATTTGAAAGGGTTCAAATCATACAAAGTGTATATTCTAACTACAAATGAATTAAATCAAAACCCATGATAGAGTTAATGAAAAATCCCACAGCTTTGGAAACTAAATAATACATTTCTAAATAACTTGTAGGTCAAATAAGAAATTTAGAAAGCATTTTGAAATGAACAGAAATGAAAAAATAGCATTTCAAAATTTTTTGAAAGGAGATAAACTAGTACTTAGAGGAATAAAATTTAGAACATTAAATGCCTATTTAGAAAAGAAGAGAAAAATAAATGCCCTCAGATTCCAACTTAAGAAACTAGAAAAAAAGATATCAAAGGAAAAATAAGCAGAAGAAAAGAAATAAATAAAACCAGAGCAGAAATCATTGAAATAAAAACAGAAAAGCAACAGAGAAAAACAAGAAAACCAAGAACTGTTTCTTTAGGAAGATCAATAAAATTACTTTTAGTCATACTGATCAGGAGAAAGAGAGACACCAATTACCAACATCGGAAATGAGAAAGAGGACATCACTATAGATTCTATAGACATGAAAAGGGTCACAAGGGAATTTTATGAATAGCTTTAAGCTAATAAGTTTGACAACTTAGATGACATTAAACCAGTGCCTGAGAAGATGCAAACGACCAACGCTTACTCAAAGAAGAAATATATATCCTGAATTGTTCTATACCTATTAAAGAAATTAAACTGTGGTTATAAACCTCCTCACAAAGAAAACTTTAGAGCCACATGACTTCACTAGTGAATGCTAACAATCATTTGGTGAAGTAATAATAGTACCAATGTTATACAAATTCCTTCAAAAAGTTAAAGAGAAGGAAATACTTCTCAACTCATTTATGAGCCCATCATGATTCTGAACCCAAACCAAGATAAAGACATTATCAGAAAAGTATAGATCTATAACTCTTGTAAACATAGATGTACAGTTTTAAACACATTTAAATTTTAAATAAATTTTTTAAAAAATTTAAAGTTTTATATGAAAAGATAGCATTTCATGATTAAGTATAGTTTTTTCTAGAAATACAGTGTTGGTTCAGCATTCAAAACTCAACTGATATAATTCAACACACATATAGAGTAAGAAAAATATAATTATATCAGTAGATGCAGAAAAATTATTTGACAAAATTCAATATTCCTCTCTGATAAAACTCTCAATATTGTAGCAGGAGAAATAACCTCTTCAACTTGGCAAATGGCATCTACAAAAACCCTAAAATGAATAAAATGCTTAATAGGAAAACATTGAAGCCTTTAACACTGGGAAGAGCAGCAAGGCGTGGATGCCTAGCATCAACCACTTGTGTTCTACGCTGTACTAGAAGTTCTAGCCAGTGCAATAAGGAAAGAAAAAAATAAAATAAAAGACATTCAGGTTGTGGAGAAAGAAGTAAAACTGTTGTTATTTGCAGATAACATGACAGCCTGTATACAAATCTAACAGAATCTATAAAAAATATCCTAGAACTAATAATTGAGTTTAACAAGTTTGCAGGATACCAAAGTAATATACCAAAATTAATTGTATCTCTATGTACTAGCAATGAGCAACTGAAAATTGTAATTAAAAATGGCATTTAAAATAACAACAAAAATGTGAAATACTTAGGAATAATATTAACAAAGATATGTAATACCTGCACACTGAAAGCTATAAAACATTCCTGAGAAAAATTAAAGAAAACTTAATACGATATACTGTATTGATGGATCAGAAGATTTAATACTGGTAAAATGTCAGTTCTCCAACATACCTACTGGAATAACTAAAATGAAAAAACAATAATACCCAATGCTGACAAGGATGTGTAGAAATTGGACCTCTCATACATCACTGATAAGAATATAAAATGTCGCAGCCTCTCTGGAAAAGAGTTTATAGAAGTTTCTTTCAAAACTAAACCATATAACTCAGAAATTATAATCCTGGGCATTTATTTCAGAAAAGTAATAATTTACATATGCATAAAAACCTATATGTACACAATTGTTCAGAGCAGTTTTCTTTATAATAGCCACAAGCTGTAAAGAACCAAAATAATCTCTCAATAGGTGAACAGTTAACCAAATAGTGGTATATCCATACCCTGAAATGCCACTCAGCAATAAAAAGAATGAGCGATCGGTACTTGCAACAACTTGGGTAAATCTCAAAAGCAATATGCTGAGTGTAAAAAGCCAATCTCAAAAGTCCACACATTGTATTAATCTGTTTATATAACATTTCAAAACAAAAACCTTACAGAGAGGGAAAACAGATCCTATGAAGTATGTATTCTGACTACAAATGAATTAAATCAAAACCCAATGATAGAGGGCTGGTGAAGCATAAAATGGTACAACCACTTCGGAAAAAAAATTGGCAGTTTCATAAAAAGTTAAACATATACCTACCATATGTTCCAGTCATTTTGCTCTCAGGTACTTACTTATCCAAGAGAAATAAAAACTTAAATCTAGACAAAAACTTGTACATGAATATGTCCATAGCAGTTTTACTTAACAATAGCCAAACTGAAAAATGACTCGAATGTCTTTCGACAGGTGAATGGAGACTCAAATTGTGGCTTATCTGTTATATATAATGGAATACTATTCAGCAACACAAAAAGAGCGAGCAGTTGATGCATGCAACAACGTGGATGAATCTCAGAATAATTACGCTAAGTGAAAGAAGCCAGACAAAAAATAATGCATGTGGTATGCTCTCACCTCTCTAAAAATCCAGCGAATGCAAGAGAATCTACAGCAACAGAGAGCAGATCAGTGTTTGCCCAGGTAGGGTGGGACTGGGGAGGGACTGGAGAAAGGGACAGGAGAAAACTCGGGTGGTTGATAGGTATGTTCGTTCTTTGAATGGTGGTGAGGGTTTTGGGGTATATGTATAAGTCAAATTTATCAAACTGTGTATTCCAAATGTGTACAGTTTATTGTATGTCAACTATGCTTCAATAAATCTGTAAAGAAAAAAGTGTGTGGTGGTAAATAAACTAAAAAGGCCATAACAATAACAAACCTTGCTAAAGGCAGGCACCGGAAGTGCCACAAAGGCACCTGCCTCTCCTGTGTGGTCTCCTGGTGGAGGAAGGGTCTCTCCTTCCCTCCACTATGCTCTGGGTCCCACCCCTTTGACCTTCCTCAGAACTTTGCTCATTGTGTACTCTCCTTCTGTTATTCCCACCAGAACACAAATGTGCTCTTGTTGTTGTTCATTTTAAAAACAAAATATAACCCTTCTTTAACTAAATACACACCTCCAGGTACTGCTCCATACACACATATACACACACGCACAAATATGCACACATACACACACATATACATACGGTCATATATACACACCTACAAGCACATACAGTTTCCCAAATCTGATCATATTAATAACACTCTTTGCAATTTCCCCAAATGTGAATTTGGACATAGCACCCCTGCCACACTATTTTTAAAGCTAATTAACTGTGACAAAATTTAACATAAAATGTGTAACTCTGTTAATACACAGTTGATGCGTATTAACAAACAGATCAAATAGACCTAGTTTTGAATTACGGTTCTGTTACTTTGAGTACATTATTCAACTCCTTTAAGAGTGTTTGCTACTTGTAAATGTATCTATGATGCCTGTTTGGTCTATTGCAAAACTGGATGGAGGGATTACATGAAATCATGTTTCTCGGTGTGCCAGCATCCTGCCAGGAATGCATTAAACTCGGTGGCTATCCAATTGCTGCATTCTGTCTGCCTTCCCTCCAGAGGCACGGTCTTCCTCCGCTGGCTCTCTTTCCCTTTCTTCCAACGGGCTAGTTTGTTTCCAGGTGGGATGAGTCAGCACAGATCAGTGCCTCACGCGGAGCTCACCTCATTTTCCTTAAATCTTCAATCCCTCTTCAAGCCCAGTAAGCATTGCTAGGCAGCCCCATTCACCCACAGCCACCCTGAGGGCACTCCCTGGGCACGGAACATGGGAGCCCCGACTCACTTGGTGCTTGTCAACATATCCTCATGCTCAGGCCCAACTCCACACCTAGTGTTTCTCTGAAACATTGATTTCTTTAGAGCAATTTAATCTCTCCACACTTTAAAAAAAAAAAAAAAATGCCTTCCCTGCAGTCAATCAACATATCAATAAAATAAAATATAAACAACTAAAAATAAAGCTCTACTCCTATAGCACTTAGCTGTCCTGTCACAGTAGGGCTACTCTTTAGATATTCTCTTGTATTAGTCTCATTTGTTTTGTGTTTATGTTTTTCCTCAAGCAAAGTAGTCCTTGAGGACAAAAATAGACTTTTCCTTTAATCATGTAAAGTTAATATAGTGCTCAAATTATATTTGTTTTATTAATTTTGATAGCATCAACTGGAGTGTCCTAGATACCCAAACTAATTAGTGTTCTCCCACCTCCACATCTGTAAGGTTTCTTTACTCTTGTATTTCTTCTCTTTCTAGAATTCCTTTCCTTTTCACTTCTATTCCAGAAGGCAGAAGACCAACCCAGACCACATCTCCTCCATGAGACTTTCTCTTAATCCCTCTACTAAAGTTACTCTTTCTCTCCTATGTCCTTCCATGGTACTAGACTGGAATTCAAAATATCTGTCTGCTGACTACTAGCTGTGGGAACATGGGCAAGACATTTAATGTCTCTGAGCCTTGGTTATCCATAACTCTAAAATGAAGATAATTACACCTGTCTCACATGGCCATTGTGAGGATCAAATGAGGTAATGTATATGGAAGTTTTTGGAAACTAAACAGGGGATAAATAAATGAAAGGGATAATTATCTCTATTATAGCTCTTATCATGGTCTGCCTTGCATTATAGTTACTTGTCAGAAATCCTGGGAGAGTAAGACTGTTTTACTCATCTCTATAACTCCCACCGTGCCTCACATACACAGGTGCACGTTAGAACGTGTTAAGTTGAATGCACTCGTGAATCCATGTTGGAGCCGGGCCCTTCCTTCTCCAGAGAAGCAAATGTCCATCACGGCATTGGTAATTCTGTAGACAGCAAAAAAAAAAAAAAAACAAAACAAAACAAACAAACAAAAAAAAAAACCAAGCACATTTATTTTTTAAAAAAATGCATCAGATGATTTTCAAAATGAAAAGGGGGAGTTGTTTCCTCTTGATATGTGCCACATGTTCAAAGCCTGCAGAGCAAGTAACTAACACAATTCATCAAATGAGATTATAGGAATTCGGGAAACAGCAAGTCCTAATTAAACCAAAACAACCATCCACACCAGATGCACACTCTATTTTCAAGCTACGATCTTGTATTTTATTATCCCACAGAGTCTTAGAGTCAGGACTTGTAGCAGAGGGGCTGAGCTGGAAGCCAAAACAGGATGACAGTCCAGCTCTTGTGGAGGAGTCTAAACTGGAATGTCAGATGTTTATATTCAAAGTCAGGGACATTTTCCAACCAAGAAAGGGATGGTTCTCCTAAATGACCAATTGACTTCTTGGATCCACAGGGGGAGGAATAATGTTGAGAATTCTGTTATAAGTATTCCCTTTTTATATAACTTCTTTAGGAGGTCTTATGTGACCCTTCCGGTAGAATTGGGCCCTTTCTTTCTGTGTTCCCATCAATCTGTGCTCATCTCTGCCTAGCACATAACACACCGGGAATAAGAATAGTCACTTTGATACCAGTGTGGACCACTGCCAGTGATGGCAGAGAGGGTTCTTGACTTCCACACAGGAAGGAATTTAAGTCCTGGGTCACAGCGAGGAAAAAGAACTCAAACATGAGTTATAAGCGGAAGCGGATAGATTTATTGAAAACAAAGTATACTCTTTTAGAAAGAGGCAAAAGAGCAGACTGATCCAAAAAGGAACCGTGTCATCCCAGGGTTAGGGTCTGTTCTTTCATATTAAATATTAATGCCATGCTAAACTGGAGGCAGAATATTCATGAGTTTTCTGGGAACGGGGTGGAGAGTTCCTACAACCAGGAACCCTCCCCTTTCTTGACTTTACAGGGTAACTTCCAGGAGTTACCACGGCACTTGTAAACTGTCATGGATCTGGTGAGTGTGAGTTTTACTATGTTACTGAGGGTAGTTCATTTAGGGACACTGTCGCCTCAACTGTGCGCATGCCCCAGTTAAAGGAATTCCCCCTTTACCTTAGATAAAGATGTTATGGCTAAAGTGAAATGACTAAAGCGTCTGTGTTGGTTACATTTATTTCAGCTGAGCATATTCACATTCTTGTGACTTTCTTATCCTGTTGGCCTTCCTTCAACCTCCACCCTAACTGCCAGCAGGGTACCTGACTCCCATCTCAATTCCGCCCACGTCAGGACAGTCAGACTTTCTCTCTTACGAGGCTTTGAAAACAACGATTGAATTAGTCAGAAGGTGTTAAGCTTGAAATCTCTATAATCACTCCAAGGGGAAATGTTGACTGGCCCACTGGACATGACTTTAGAGATCCGAAAGGAACTGCGGGCTGAAAACACCTTCGTGAGTCATCACCATACAGGTGGCTAGCCATGTGGATGAAATCTTCCAGGGTAAGACATCACC
Source organism: Indri indri (assembly GCA_004363605.1). Classification (NCBI taxonomy): domain Eukaryota; kingdom Metazoa; phylum Chordata; class Mammalia; order Primates; family Indriidae; genus Indri; species Indri indri. The sequence goes on along the minus strand of RJWJ010036601.1, from coordinate 1,623 downwards.
AGGAAAAGAGAAGAGAGAAGACAGAAGGGAAGAGAGGAGAGGAAAGCTCAAGTCTCAGATTTACCATTTCTTTATTTGGTGATGGACTTCAGGAAAGGCCTTTGATGATGCTGAGTGACAATTTTGTTTTCTGTAAAAAAAAATCATTCATTTATTCATTAATTTAGTTGACAATTTTTAAAAATCCTGATTGCAAGCCAGATGCTCTGCAAGATGTTGGGGATACAGTGGTAAACATGACAGAGTCTTTGTCTTTATATATACGAGGGCTGTCCGGAAAGTATCCAGCCATATAATATGAAAAATTTATTAAAAATGGCTGGATACTTTCTGGGCAGCCCTCATATATATAAAAATATGGAGTGAGATAGAGATACAGGAATGCTATGACAGGTGTGGCCAGGATGATTTTGATGCCCTGTTGAGAGACAACCACTCCAGTCCTAGGAAATCAGGAGAAGTTTCTGGAAGAATGACGTTTAAGAGAAGAACTGAGGAATGAATTGGTAGTTATCCAGGTGGAGGTTGGGAAGTGACGGGACATGAACTGAACAGAGGAAACAACAAATCCAAGAGCCCACAGACGAGAGAGTGCATAGAGAAACTGGAGGAACAATGAGGGTTTCGGTGTGATTTGAGGGAGGATGTATGCAATGAGGAAAGATGAGAGAGTCAGGCTGGGGCCAGATTATGAAGCATCTTGTAGGTGTTGTAGGAGGCCAGCTTTCATCTCAAAGAAAGTAAAAAGCCATGGAGGGGTTTTAACCAGGGAAATTCCATTAATAGAATTGTGTTCTAGCCATAGAATTCTTGTTTCAGTGTGGAAACTGGATTGGACGTAGAAAGGTCAGTTGGAAAACTGTTGAAATAACCTGGATGAAAAATGAAGATGCCGTGAGTCAGGCCAATGGTTGTGAGATGAAGAAAAAGGTATAGATTCCAGAGGCAACAAGAAGGGAGGACACAGCAGTAACTAGGGTTGCTAGAGTGAGGAGAAGTCAAGAAAACTGGACTTCAGCAGTGAGATGGCATGGGATGTCAGTTTAGCAATGAGGAGAAAATTAATTTGATCACCATGATGACCACTGGCCTCTAGTTTTATCTGTCTCTGAGTAAGTGTGTGTATGTGCATGAATTTGCTTTAAGAAACCATGAAGAGCACCCTCAGTTTTCAACCATTAAGGCTACAAACTTGTCTACATCAGCATCTACTCTTGCTCCTTTCTTTCTACAGAAAGAGATGCTGCCCATCCTGTCTAACATTGGTCCCTCTCTCTGTGCTTTGGACCCATCTTCTTTATCTGCTTATGAACAATTTCCCCTTCTCTCTCTTGTAGTTGCACGCTCTCCCTCTCAATTGGATCCTTTCCATTGGCATTGAATATGCTCAAGTCTTTCCCAATGAAGAGTACATGACTCAACCTGCTGTCCCCAACCCCAGGCTGTGGGCCAGTATCGGTCCATGGCCTGTTAGAAACCAGGCCATAGAGCAGGAGGTGAGCATCTGGCCAGCGAGCCAAGTTTCATCTGTATTTACAGCCGCTCCCCATCACTGGCATCACTGCTTAAGCTCCGCCTCCTGTCAGATCAGCATTGGCATTAGATTCTCATAGGAGCACCAAC